>APFE030264254.1:69752-101805 GCA_000404065.3 Pinus taeda
AATCACCTACATCAAAACATTTTTCACTACAATGTTGATCTACCTGTTGTTTCATTCGATTTTGCACCAAAGTGGCGTTATCCTTTAAAAGTTGGAGAACTTATTGTTGATGCTCGATGTGATTTTTCACTGCTTGAACCTTTTTCTTCTTGATATGTCCTTCTATCTTGAGAGTTTGAGGAGTGGTAATTTCTTCCAATGCTTTCAAAAATATAGTTAGATTCATTTCTTGATGCTCGATGTGATCTTTCACTTCTTGAACATTTTTCTTCTTGATATGTCCATTTATCTTGATAATTTGAGGAGTGGTAATTCCGACCAATGCATTACAAGAAATGGTTGGATTCATTTCTTCTTTGTCGATATGTTCTTCCACTTCTTGAACCTTTTTCTTCTTGATATTTCCTTTTATCTTAAGAGTTTGAGAAGTGGTAATTCTTGCCAATGCTTTACAAGATATGGTCAGATTCTTTTTTTCTTTCTCTGGGGCTGGTTCCTGGTGTATATACTCTTCTTTTGATGTTTCTTGATCCTTTTCTTCCTCCTCTTAATAATATATGTAAAATAATTTCTTCTCAGCAAACTTATGACCTTTAGTGCATTTGCTATCACAATTGTAACAAAGCCTTTTTTCTCTTTTCTCTTCCAATTGTTGTGGTGTAACCCTTTTAGGTTATGGAAGGCTAGGAGAAACAACACTTCCATTATTATAGCTGCGAGGGGTAGACTTCCTTGTTGCCATAATATTACTTTCCACTATGTAACAAAGCTCTTTTAGATCATTAACCGGAGAACCCATAGTATAAACATCTTTTTGCCAAATTGCAGTATACTGTGGGTTCTCTGGTTAATGATCCAAAAATTGATAACCACAGATCTCTTAAATCAAAGCTCTTTTACTCTTTCCAATTGTTGTGGTGTTGCTCTAAAGAAGGTGTTTCTCTTTGTATCCTCATAATGTGCTATCATTTCCTCCGTAAAAATTGACCACGAAACAAGTTGTTTACGAGAACAAAGCCATTTATACCATAAAAATTGATCTAGTTCTAAATATGAAGATGCAATACATACCTTTTGTAACAGTGGTACACCATGTAGATCAAAATATTGCTCCATCTAAAGTATCCAATTTACTGGATCCTTGCCATCAAACTTCCTCATCTTGCTTTTTCTTGATTTTAGAAGCTCGATCTTGAAATGACTGTAACTCTGTACTTTCAAATCTTTAAGTTCTGAAATTGCGATTTGCAGCAGCCCTTTGTGTCCTCTTTCCAATGCCACTAGTCTGATCCAAATTAGCTTCTCTGAGGAAGAGTTATGCCAAATCTCCCACAATCACCTGATTATAGACTAGTTCAGTAGAGCGAACTTGTACAACATGCCACATGTCACTATGTCGACCTTTGGCTCTGAAAAATATATACAAGAAACTAAAATCCATACTCTTTATGTACCTTCTTACAAAATTTCAATCCGATGCTCAAAGAGAAAGCTATGCCAATTTTACCCAGGTCACCTGTTTGGAATGTAATTCAAGAGTCTGCAAAAAGAGAAACTTCCTTAGATCATATCTCCACAAATATAGCATGAAAAGCTCTGAAATTCAAACCCGAGGTTCAATACAATTTCATCTCAATTTTATTTTATTTTATATTTTTCTAACTTTTATTTAATTTTATTTTATTTATTATTTATTTATTTTTTTTTTTTCGTTCTAAACACCGCAGAAGTTATAGAGGAAATGCCACGTAATGACCTGTTCGGAGCAGCAAAACCTAGAATTCAAATCTGGATTACAAATGTATGAGAACCAGCTCACAAAAAGATAGAAAGGATAGATTAAACGGCCTTTAGAATTCAGCCTCTTCGAGGGGGCAAACTCTTTTTACATTACACAAAATGAAACAATTCTGGATGATACAAATGAAAAGGACCTCTTTCATATATTAGGAGTCTAAGGGGTCATAATATAATCAGAGTTGACATAACAATAATAATGTAAGGGTACAATAATAACAATAGTGGGCTTCTATGGGGCACAATAATGACAATATGGGGACTACATGGGTACAACAATATAATAAGGGGGTTGTACTAATACGAATAAGGGGTTACACTAGTAGTATAGGTGCCTAACATTCCTCCTCATATTTGTTTGAGAGTGTACACAAAGGGGGGTCCGTGAATACATATTCTACCTTGTAGTGAAATGTAACCTTGAAATTTTGAAATTTTACAATTTCTTAAAATAAATCCCTCAATATGCATATGCCATTGTGAAATTTTGATTTACAGTAAAAAAAAATAATTGTAGGATTGTTTTATGTCTAAAAATATTTTTTTTTCAAAAAATGTTAATATTATTTAATATGTCGAACTTTTCACTTAAATAAGTGATTTTCCTTGACAGCTTATGCAAATTTTAACAAGTGAATTTTGTTCCCAATACCTAATTAAATATTCATTGTATGTTTTTCTAGAAAAAAAATCATATGACTGATATCTATGTAGAATGTAGTAGTGAAATTATGTGATTGAGATCAATAATGCATTCTTTTCTATTTTTTTTTAGAAAATTATTTTTGTTGTGTCAAAGACAACAAATGAATATTGAATTGCATTATATACACCTTTTTGCTCCTATTATTTTTACTATTTATGCAAAATAAAAATAAAAATAAAAAACCCAAAAATTCCTTTGGAAAGGAAACAACCATAGCGGTACACATATATATTTTTATAATTTTTTGGTTGTGCAGTTTTTACTATGCTTACTTTTCTTTGAGGACATTGATTAATAAAAGAAAAAAAATATATAAGCTTTAGAAAAATATAGTGTGCAATACAAAATAAAATTTAAAATTTATTTGTTATTGGATCAAATATTTGATGATAAATCGACATGTACTAGATCCACCACCTTCCAGAAAAGAGATGAAGCTATTTTCACCTATTATAAGTTGTACCTCCATGAAAACTTGCAAAAATGGTGAAGGATTCTCAGTTTTCAAGCCCTTGATTGAGCAATGTTTTAGATAAATGGTTCATCTTTTGTTTAAAACTCTTTATTGATGTTTTACTCTAACTAAGAACTTAAAGTCTTGATCAAGTAAACCTTTGACTGAGGGTTTTCATAGGCCATTGTTGTATGCCCAACTTACCAAAAAGTGTCATCGAGATTCATGGATTCACACACAAGGTTTTATATGGTTGAATATGATTTCCTATTCTTGTTCTATGCTTATAGGACATCATTTATGGATTTTCCAAGGACATATATTCCATATATTACCTTTTATCTCTATTAAAATCCATAATTGATTAATTGAGAAGACCAAATTTTAATAAACATCTATTTTCATACCTTGGACCCTTTTGTGTATTTTTCTTGTTTTCATGTAACCTTTTTTTGTAGTAATTTAGGTTGGAAATCTCATTGTTAAAATGTTCCATTATTTTTCCTAACCTGTGGCTCTTCTACTCTTCTTCTCAAGTTCTTAGTTTTTTCTAAATGATTATTTCCTCCACCTATCTTATAAAAAATGTTTCCTTCATTGTTTTCAATTCTATTTTGGTTAGATTCCATCTTCCTGTTACTTTAGGTTGCTTGAATTCAAATTTTCCAAAGTAGGATTTCTTGCATCCTCTTCATTATCTCCCTAAGGATAGAAACTAGGACACAAAATATAGGGAGAGGACCTCACACATGAGGACATGTTGAAGGCTTGAAATGTCTACATCAACATCGAGGAAAACCACCTGGTCGAGACCTTAGAGTAGATCCTTTTCCGTTTGGATTAGTGGCTCCGACTGGGGATTATGGGACTAGTTTCTCTTAATATAAATGATAAAAATGGATGAAGTATGTATGTGTGAAACTTATGATTAATTAAACTTGAGAATAAAGAATATATAAATTAGCTATAATCTATCTATCACAAGAAAGGTTATTCTGTATATGTGATCTAAATAGAATTTCATAAACAATAAGGTAATATAAATTATGAAATGATCATGAAGTTAAAACAACGAGTGATAGCTAAAATTTAATTAAATAGCTAATTAAATTTTGCTGATAAATCTTATCACATATATATGATTTCGTTGTTTATACTTACAGTAAATGAATCTTACATGACAATAGTGAAAAATGTAAGATTTCTTTCATTCATGCATGTAGTAAATATAAATCGAACAACCACTTAACTCATAAAACATAGGAAAAATAACAAATAATAATACTTGATCTATTACGACTCTGCTCATGAGAAAATTAGTATTGGTCCAACCTTCTATTAAGAGTACTTGAGTTACAATAGTGAAACAAAAAATTTCTCCACAAAATTCAGACCCCTTCTCCATTCAAATCAAGGGGATTTATCGTTTTAAAACAAAATACAAATATAGAAAAGAAGAATAAAAGTTTGGATCAGTTTTAAAAAACATCTCTTAAAATAAAACCATAAGACAATTTTAGATTTTGTTACAACAATCTAGCTAAGACTTTGAAGAAAATTTCTCTCCCATACGCTACCACAGTTCATAGATATATGTCATAGGATTCAATTCGGGTGGAGACCATGGTTGAATGCACATCTGACCAGTGAATACCGCATGCCTAAGCACTATCAGCATATGAGTGGTCATGTTGGATAGACATCTCAACATTAATCACTGACTATGAGGTTTAATTAAAAGATGCCAATGGCATTCTAAGTTAACCTTTGACAATTATACGATGCTTTTGACCTTTTTCTTTGATAATTCTTGCCATGTCTTGGTCCATAATTTAATATCAGGCAGGGTTCCCTCAGGGCAGTCTAGAATAAGGTTGGCTTGCAGTAAATTGTCACTAATAGATTCAGTGAAGTCATTAGAAATATCCCTAGCATTGAATATCGTTGTCATTGCATGTTTAATTCTGATTTCCCAATCTCAAAATACTATATCCTTTTGTGACTCTTCAATTATAGGGAGATTGGATAATATCCCTTCAACGCTTTCTTGCCATGTTATATAATATGAGATTTTCTCCTCAATTTATTCAAAGTATGTCCTCATATTAGACAATTGATTCACCAATATATTAGTTGTTTGACATAAATCATGAATAATGGCTAGTTTTTGATAGAAAATAATATGTTGTTTAACAAGGAGAGCATTTAATTATCCTGCTTCCTTTTTGAATTTAGCCAATTCGGGATTAATCCTCAATTGTTCAATACTGTGTTGTGACTCTTGGATATGAGTATTCGAATTTTCAAATCATATTCATGTTGAAGCTTCAAGGCATCAAAATTCTTTTGAATTTCTGCAATTTATGCTCGCCACTGTTGAGTAATCATTTTCTTCTCATTCTCCATACCTTGTTCCAATTGCATAATTCATTCATCCTTTTCTTTCAAAAGTTGTTGTACTTTGGTGGCCTTGGCTATGGTGGCAGAAGCATATGCTCCTACAAACTATGCGAGCCTCCTGAGATCCTTTGCAGGGTTAGATTGAGAGCCTTTCCATACTACTTCAAATGAAGTATTTTCAGGGACGAAGTCCTGGTTTTGATCAATATTCATTCTTTTTATTTATCTTTTTACATCATATTTATGTTGTGGGTTGTAAAATATGTGGAGAGGAGGAATCTCTTCGACCCTCAAAATGAGCTCGGAGCTTAGGAATGACAGGATGATTTCTATGTCATTAGTGTCCAAAGGCCTGTCAGAAGTCCCAATAGTAAGTGGGGTTTTTTCTATAATTTCCAGAGTATGTGAAACTTTCTCATGTAATGGGGTCTTTAGATCTTGAGGCCTTGTTTCTTGAATAACTTGATTAAACTATTCCCATATTGCATCAAGTTTGTTACCTGATAAAGTTTCTTCCACCTGAGAAGAAGAAGAAGTACCTATCCCTTTTGCCTGGGATACATTAGTAACTTGTGCTAAAATAGTCAAGACTTTACCTTGTTCTGCGTTTTGTGAGGGAAATTCAATAAATCCATAGGCAAGTGAGCTATGCTTTTATCTATGTACTAATTAAATTGAGTTATCTCCTTTGGATTTAAGTGTGTTTCTTCTAGTTTCACAACCATTAAATAGGTAGAGGTTGATTGAAATAAGTCATCAAACTTATCTGGCTCATGCATAAATTGCATAATACTTGACTGTACAGTGACCTTCATGGCAGTTTCCTTATGATCATATTGCATATTCAGAATAGTTGGGAAGTTTAAACTCTGAATCTCTTCAATCTCAAGACCAACGTGTTTATAATTATCTAGAGAATACACACCACATTGAATAGGAAAATTAGGCCACATTGTATTTTTAGCACGGCTCGTGACCTTTAAAAGACCATGTCCTACGGTTTGGTAAGCTATTTCTCGGTCAAGATGTTTACCAGGGAAGTATAGGGGAAAAACGTGGGGATCTGCAAGACTACCAAAGATCCAAACATAAGTGAATGATTATTCTCCAAACCAATTCCCAATTCATAGCAAATAATTGTTAGCTTCAGGTGAAACCCTAGGGGCATTCTTATCAAGGACACTTTAGTGGATGGGAAACATTACTCCATGGAAAATTTTATAAAAATGAGGGTGAAATTTTGATTCCCAGAGTATTTCATAATAAATATGGATAGGAGTAGGGTCTTCTATAGTCCATATCCATCTCGTATAAGTAAAATCAAAGGTGAAACAGATGGAATCCATTATATAGGGGCTCATATAAAAAGGGGGAACCATGTTCTATGAAAAACTATGTTTGCTACTATAATCCATGATTTGAGTGGATGTATTGTCAAATAATATGTTTCCCCAATCCATAATATATCCATCAGAGGAAGCATCAATGAGTGGTACCCATTGGTCAGAGAATTTCTGTGTATTAGGGTAACCATAGATTCTACATAACATAACGACCATTTGATAATATGGACCAGCAAGGGAGGCAACATAATACATACCCTTATCTTCTCACTTATGTTTGTTAAGATCTCTTCTCCAGTTTTTGATGGGATTTGATTGATGCTCATTCTCCTTCATGATCTTCTGGGCAAAATTCTTGTCATATTTTTGTTGAGGTTGTGGAAAATGATACATTTTTCTCAAATCGTTGTTGTTGAATGACCCAATGATTGTTTTCTTTTGAGTCATGAAATTCATTTGTGCAATGTTTATATGATAAATAACTCATTTAAGCATATCTGTATAAGGAAGGATCTTGGGCTGGGCTACAATCCTATGCAAGATTGAATTGGCGACATCACTGTAGGTAGTTTTAGAGACCGAGGTAGAATCATCGTTCGTAACTCTTTTCTTTGTTTACCTACGTCCTTCATCTTCAAAAATATTATAAATAGCTTTCCAAGAGGAGCTTCCAGCATCTAGAGAATAGGTTTTATTTGATAATAATGTAGTAATTTCAATAGTTTCAGGTGTAGGAGTGATTGTTGTTGTTCAACAATGGGTTTCTTCCTTGCTTTAGTTGCCCTAGACATTTGTAATGAATTTTGCTTGTTAGGACTGACCTATAATGGAAAACACAAGAATAAGATGAAATTCATTAACCAAAGAATTCTTTAGGGAAAGTAACTATTTTCCATAATGATTTATGTCTTTATGAGAAAATCTTTGCGACATTAAGCTGTGATACTTGTATCTTTTAAAACTTCAAAAAACCATAAATTTTCTGATTTTGGCCATTAAATGATAAAAATGCATTCACATGGGCCTTATACATGTCAGTGTCAGGTTAATTTACTAATTAAACTAACGCAAGTGGTTTACTTGTCAATCCAGGCTTGTAGACTTGGAAGCACTTCCAAAGTATATGGATTTCAAGGAAAGCCAATTTTGGAAGGAAAGGCTCAAAGGTTAAGGGAAATGCATATTACAAATAAGTTATAAGTTTAAAGAAACTAAAAAGTCTCTGATTCAGGTTGGAGTAAGCGAAGGAAGAGGCTCCTAACTTAGGAGGTCCTAGTTGTCCTTCCCCACAGTACTGTCCTCGAGAAGGGAAACTAAAGAGCAGCAGTTTGTGATGTGTAGAAAGAATGAGAAGAGGCTCCTAACTTAGGAGGTCATGGTTGTCCTTCCTCACAGTTCTACTCCAATAACATTACCATTGCATCAAATCATAAACTGGAATTCAAGAAACAATTCGAGAAATGCAAAAGGATGATTTTTAGTTGTGATTCATAATTTTATAGAAAGAGAATTTGACTTAAATCCTTAGTTGTCCTTTCATACAAAAATTAGATTTTAAACCAAAATAATCCAAAAATCATACAAAAATCATAACACATATAAGTAACTAAATCATAAAACTAAAACAAGAAATATTGAATCAAAACTATGCTAATTTATACAAAATTTAACCAAAGTGTACTTAGCTTGGTATGGGGGCCCTCCAACCTTGCCTTGTACATGTGAAGAACTCTTCAACTACAACTAACTTAATAAACCATACACAACATGAAAAACAAATAGAACAGTAGAAATGATTCTTCAAATTATCTCAAAAGTATCCAATAATCTTAATACAAAATTACACTTTTTTTCGAATGGTCCATAAACTCTGTTTAAATAAGCAAATCATAAACAAAGTTTTCTATAATGGCTCTAACAACCTTATCAATCTTAATCCATCCATACAAGTCGAACTCATCAATTTTGGTTAACAAAATCAGGAAAAAACCCACAAAATAATAAATTTTCTCCTTTCTACTAAGAATTCCTGAATGATAGGTCAAGTTTGATCAGCGTTGGCTGGGCTTATTTTTTCTCAGTTTGATTGAACCAATAGGTGTTTCTTCATTCGTGGTTCCCAAGATTTCCAAATACGCGCTCAAATATCACCCAAGTGTATTTCACATATGACTTCCATGAAGCTATTATGGGAATTTTTAATGCAATCCAACTTTACTCTTAAAACCCACATTGTACAAAAAATTCCAAAAATTGAAAAACTTAATTTAGTTAGCTGAATATGAAAAATAGGACTAAAATAGGGCATATATAGGTGAGATAGGATGGTATATTGTGGTAAATAAATGGATTTAGGATAGAAAAATATGACCAAAATTGAGGGCCAACATCTCCCCCTTACTCATTCTCAAGCATGTCCTCATGCTTGTCTTTGTCTCATTGATCTTTTGCCTCTACATGCTGATCTCCCTATTGTTCTGCCTGTGGATCTACCTACTGATGTACAAGCCCTTTCTTGTGCTGGTTGAAGAAATATAATAATCCTCTCTGTTTTCTCCTCTATCAATTCAATTGGAGCTGCTCTTTTTCTTACTCAAAGGATCTTGAATTTGAGCACATCCAAGGATTGACTAAACTCTTTTTCATTTGAATCATGTCCATTACCATACTTTTGGAGATGTGTCTAAAATATTTCTTCGATTTTGAAAGAGGGTATTAATTTTCTTTATCTAAACCCTATTAGTATCTTTATGAAACCCATACCTTTGTATCAACCAAACTATAATCTCCATTTCTCAATGCCCAATAACCAAAACCACTCTTTTTTCCCAATTCATGATATTGATAGGACATGATTTTTTTTTTTAATCTTTCCAAAGTAATAATCATTCAATTCTAGCAATGTTAGTTAAGTTGAAGCAATTTGCACATAAAGTTACATTGTACAAGTAGCAACAAACTTTTTAAACCATTTTCTCATAAACTAAAAAGTGGGTTTCTTTGAAATTTTGAAAAAATATTTCTACCACTCCATTGCTTCTCTATACCATGTCAAATATCCTTCAACAGTGAATAATACCATGGATAAATAATGACTCTGTTAAGAGGAGAATTTTGTTGGCAATCTATGTCTAAATAACAAAGATATTGTAGTTTGTGGTGTGAATATTAGAAAAGAAGAAAAATATTTTCTTGTAGATGATCAAATTTTTTTTTTTAATAACATAGATGTGTTATTTATGAGGATTTTTCAATTGATTCCCTTCTGTATACCAAAAAAAAATCTGAACTTTCAAACACTTTTTGTGATGAGAGAAAGGAAAAATATTATGAGTTTGGCTTTGAGTTTATCCTTTTGGAAGATACTTTGTCAAAATGCCTTTGAGAACCAAGTTCTGGACACCTTCGAGTTTTTTTTTTATAACTTTCTTGGCTTTTAATCAACACCATACTTACAAATCGAATCTTACTCTGCCTTCTTAGATACTCAAATTCTGAAATGAACATTCCTTTCTGTTTCTTTAAAAACAATTTTGGAAAATACTACTCTTTATCCTTCAAAATCGAAATTGATTTTTTTTAATAAACTCCTCTGTGTCCTTCAAAATTTATTTTAAAAATGAATCTTTGTTCTTCAAAATCAATTTTAGAAATACACTCTTATTCTGTCCCTTAAAATCGATTTTGGAAAAGAAAAAAAAAAACTGACCTAGAGAAATCAAAATTGGAAAAGCTGACCTGGAGAAATCGAAATTGGAAAATATTTTCTGACGTGGAGAAATTGATTTTGGAGAAGAGTCTCTGACTTGGAGAAATCAATTTTAGAGATGCACTATCTGTCTTTGAGAAATCGATTTTGGGGATGCATTCTTTGTCTTTGAGAAATTGATTTTGGAGATGCATTGCCTCTATTTGAGAAATCAATTTTGGAGATGACAATAACCTATATGGTGATCTCCATTTTGCTGAGCTGTGCCATCCTCAAAAACCGTGATTTGGAATAAAAGAAATCAACCTTCTACTCTTTCTAAATCAATATCTTCCCTGTCTTCTTAGCACTTGAAATCAAACTCAATAATCACTTTTCATGAACTTATTGGCTGTTCATAAGTTAAGTTTTTAGATGTGAAGCAAATTCCTGGGTGCTATACAATGGTCATTGGAGTTGTCTAAGTGTTCACTGGACTTGAGAAATCAAAGCTTAGTAGAAATTATGATTTGATGCTGAGTGTAATTAATACCACTAAAGTAACAACTTCACACTTGGAGTTTGAATGCAGACTTGGAGTTTGAATGCAGACTTCCACTACACAATAGGAAACTTAGATTTTACACCAACCTTTTGCTTAGAGTTTGTAGCATCATTTAACTAGAGTTTTATTCACACCTGGAGCCTAAATAATGCCACCACACAATCAAAACTTGAATTTCCTCCAACTTTTTGCTACCGTTATGAAACTAGCTCACAAAAAGATAGAAAAGATAGATCAACAACTTAAAATTCAGCCTCTTCAAAGGGGAAACCTCCTTTACATTACACAAATGAACAATTCTTGGATGATACAAATGACAAGACCTCCTTTCTATATACAGGAGTATAAGGTGTCCCAATACAATTAGAGCCAACATAATAATAATATTGTAGGGGCACAACAATAACAATAGTGGGCTTCTATGGGGCATAATAATAACAACATGGGGACTATATGGGCACAGTAATACAATAAGGGGGTTTCACTAATAAAAATAAGGGGTTACACTAGTAGAATAGGGACCTAACATGCCCCTATCCTTCAAAAAGTGTTGTCCTCAACGCTTGAGTAGTTATGGATTCTTCTATATAAAATTCTCATCCTCCCATGTGGAATCTTTAGTGTGTAAGTTCTTCCACTTGATGAGATACTTTGAAATTGATCGATTTTGTAGCTGTCGGGTTCTTGTTTTCGTGATTGCTTTAGGTTCAAATATGATTTTTTCTTCCTCGTCAAGTTCTGAAAACATTGTTTAAACTAGGACCTTGTCAACTATAACCTTCTTTAAGCATGAAACATGGAAAACTAGGGGCACTTGCGAAGATGCAGGAAGCTACAATTTGTATGCCATAGTACCAATCTTTTGCAGCACTTTATATGGACCATAGTACTTTGGTTATAATTTATTTTCCTTCTTAGCTTTCTTGAGGGACATTTGTTTGTATGGTTTTAGTCATAAAGATTCCCAGTCTCCTATGTCAAAACTTCTTTAACTACGATGTTGATCTCCCTGTTGTTTCATTCGATTTTGTGTGAAAGTGAGGTTATCCTTTTTCTTCTTGATATGTCCTTCTATATTGAGAGTTTGAGGAGTGGTAATTCATGCCAATGCATTACAAGATATGGTCAAATTCATTTCTTATTTCTCTGGGGTGGGTTCCTGGGGTATATCCTCTTCTTTTGACATTTCTTGATCCTTTTCTTCCTCCTTTTCACAATCGATGTAAAATAATTTCTTCTTAGCACATTTATGATCTTTAGTGTATTTGTTATCACAACTTCAAAAAAGGTTATTTTCTCCTTTTTCTTCCAATTTTTGTGGTGTCAACCTTGTAGCTTGTGGAAGGTTAGAAGCAACAACACTTCCATCTTTATCATTGTGAGTGGTAGGATTTCTTGTTGCCATAATTTCTCTTTAATTTTTTCTTGCCAACCTGAATGCCTTCTCCAATGAATTAGGTTCCCAAAGAAGAACCTCATGTTGAATGTTATCCTTTAAAGTCCCTATGAAGAAATCAATCCTTTGCTTCTCCAGAATATCATTTATCCTTATATTCAAATTTTCGAAGTCCTCAATGTGATTTGCCATTGAACCATTTTGTTTGAGATTTATCAATTGTCTAAAGAAGGTGTTTCTCTTTGTATTTGCATAACGTTCTATCATTGCCTCCATATACATTGACCAAGTGACAAGTGGTTTACAAGAAAAAATCCCTTTATACCATTAAAATTGATTTGGTTCTAAATTTAAAGATGCAATACGTACCTTTTGTAACAGTTGCACATCATGTAGATCAAAATATCTCTCCATCTATAGTATCCATGTTATGGGATCATTTCCATAAAACTTCCTTGTATCGATCTTTGGAATATGATGGGTCTTCAATATAATGTTAGATTCTATGAAATCATGATTAACATTTATTTTTTCCATCATGAGTTTCCTCTACTACCTTTTCGTCATTAGGAGGCCTTTCTTGTAGCAGCTTTATCCCACCTTCCTTCAAACCTTCCATGTCTTTCTTCAAATATTCCATGCCTTTCTTCAAATATGCTTTCTTACCATTGATATTAGCTTCGATGGCACATATAAAACTATTTATCTTAGCTTCAATCACATTCTTCAAATCATCCATCCAATTTTTCTTACTCGGTGTTTCTATTTTCTTGATTCGAGTCGTTCCTTTTCTTTCTTTTAGCAACTCGATCTTAAATCTATTGTATCTCTAAACTTTGGTGTCTCCAAGGTTTGAAATTTTGATCTGCAGTGGCCCTCTGCGTCCTCTTTCCAATGCCACCAGTCTGATCGAAATTGGACTCTCCAAGAAAGAGTTATGCCTAATCTCACAAGATGACTTGATTATATACTTTTTTAGTAGAGCGAACTTGTATGAAGTGCCACATGTCACTGTTTTTACCTTTGGACCTAAAAATAATACACATAAAAGTACAATCCATCCTCTTTTTGTAACTTCTTACAAAATTTCAATCTGAGGCAGAACAAGAAATCTATGACAATTTTCCCAAGGTCACTTGTTTGGGATGTAATTTAGGAGCCTATAGAAACCCTAAATGTTTTGGACCATATCTACGAAAATATATGGAAACAAGATTTGAAATCTAGGCCCAAACTTCACCAATATTTTGGATTAAATGGGTTTTAATTCCAGAGTCTGAACCTTTATATAAAAGCAATTATAGCGAAAATTCCACGATGACCAGTTTGAGATGGAATTCTGGAGCTTGCAAAAACTCTAACTTCCTCAGATCATATTCCCGAAAATATGACAAGACAAGATTTGAAATTTGGACCCATGGTTCAAAAAGATTTCAGCTCAAATGTTTTTTTTTAGCTTCTGAAACTTCATAGAGAAAAATTTATAACGAAAATTCCACAATGACTTGTTTGGAGCAGTGAAACCCTAGAATCTAAAGCTCTGATACCAAATGTTATGCAACCAGCTCACAAAATATAGAATGGAAAGATCAGCGACTTAAAATTCAGCCTCTTCGAGGGGGAAACCTCCTTTACATTACACAAATGAACAATTCTTGGATGATACAAATGACAAGACCTCCTTTCTATATATAGGAGTCTAAGGGGTCCCAATACAATCAAAGCCTACATAACAATAATATTGTAGGGGCACAACAATAAACATAGTGGGCTTCTATGGGGAATAATAATAACAACATTGGGACTATATGGTCACAATAATACAATATTGGGGTTGCACTAATAACAATAAGGGGTTACACTAGTAGTATAGGGACCTAAGAACTACTTAGAGTTGAATTTCACTGCCACATTGTTTGCCAACATTTAACTCAATCTTAAAATCAAGATCCGAATTACTTGCAACGAAATCTTCCTCATCCTGATTGCGGAATTCTTGGGATATAGTTGTAAATCTCAACGTTTTTCTTGGTTGGATTCTAATCACCCGGGATTCTCCTATGCTATTAAAAATGAAAGCATACCATATTCTTTTGTTTCTATTTTACTGGGTTGTGTTCTTACCTAAGCTAAGGTGTCAAAATCGCATTGAGTTCTATGTGAAGGTACCCTTCGTATCTTCTATTCTCCTCTGCGCAGATGATGAATTGTTTCTCCCCTCTGCGTGAAAGTGTTGGATCTGTATCTATGTACTTGATGATGACCATTGTTTATGTTTTTTCATGGACATTTGACTAGTTTTTGAATCATGTACATGGCAGCCTCACACTTGTTTCTTCCTCTTTGTCATTTTATACTCCCATTGCCTTGCATCATTTGTATGCCCAAATCGGTATTTGAAATGAAATCAATTTTTATGTCACTCCTTTGTAGTATCAGTGATGAGCCCCAAATTGGGTAACTTATTGGGCTCATTTTGCCTAATTATCTTTGTTCAATCCATGTTCAATCCTCCATTTTTCATAGATTATGCATTATTTTTTAGTATGTTTATGTCATTTGAACGAATAAGGGTGGTCACTCTACCTAGGTGGCTAACACGTGCTTATTTCAGGTTTTTTGGACACATGTTGGAGCAAAATCGAGCAATCATGGGCTAGGTGACAGCCAAGCTTGAGGTGAGGATTCGTAGGGGGTTTGTCTCTGACATTAAATAGCCCTTCCTCAGGATCTCCAACCTCAACTCCGAGCTCACAGGCCACCAAAATGGATCTTGAAGGCAACCAAGCAGATTTTGGAAAAGGGACTGTCTACTAACAGTTGGGACAGCTGAGTCACTTGAATCTAGGAGGCCTGCTAGGGCCCTTGTGATGTATAAATAAGAAGGCCTCAGCCTTCGTAGGTTACTTTGGAAACCATTTCATTTTTTGCACTATAGTGCTGTCACTTTCAGCTTGTTTTCTTGTAGCCATTTTGGCATAACTTTTGATTGATGACTATTTTTTGATAATGATAAGCAATCCTATTTTATATCAGCTCTGAGTTCTCTATAGGGGCCATAGCTCTCAGGGTTGGGCCCAACTTGAGAGCCAGGGGCCTCCTTTATGTACTGTTATCTTTCCTTTATGCATTGTTGTTTTTCCTTTTATGCATTTGCAAACATATTTCTATTAGGAAGATTAAATTATGTTGAGTAACTAGGTCACTGTTTATGGTTAGAAATGCTTTAGATGTTTAGAATAGGTTGGTAGGATAATAACAGGGAAAAAGCTCCAGAAAAAGGGCCAACAAACACCTTTGGTTTCACCTCTCCCTCATTCGATCAGGGGTTGGAATTGAAGTAACCTTGATGTCCCAAACAAAAACACTATTTTTTTCTTTGCCATGCAATCACTAGTGTACTGTTTTCATTTGCAGAAGTTGGTTACATGTTCAGATCTTTGAAATGTTTCATTGCATAGTTGATATATATGGTTCCCTTTCAAATAAAGCTGTTGTTCATTCAATTTATTGTTAGCTAGATTAGATTAACTAGGACTTTGATTACTTGCAAGTCTTTATTGGTTTAGTTGAAAGTACGCGATGCAGAGCATCTCTACCACTTTTTCATCCACCCAAGCTTCCTTAGAGCCATCTTTTCCATCTCCTAACTGGGTTTCTCGTCTCACATTTGTCCTCTTTCCCACATAACCCTACCCTTTTGTGCAACCATTGTTTCAGCCTTCTTTGAGCCAATTTAGCCATCTACACCTTCTCCCCACTCCATCCACCAGTCCTTGGGCCACTTCAGACCCCTATCCTACCTCCATACCCATTCCTTCATCTTTTCTCACTCATCCATCCTCCAAAATCCCATTTCTAAACATCCGGTAGAAATTTCTAAACATCTTGTAGAAATTCCTGAACATCCTGTAGAACCCCTGCAGACTTCCTGTAGAAGCTCACAAATGAGGTTTCTTGATGGCCAAACTTTGTGAAACTCTCTGGAAGGGTGTTAGGGACTCCTTAGATCCTCTCTGAACCTTCTCGGCCTCTTCCAAGCATTTATCCTCATTGATCCACCCCTGCACAGTCAAGAACAGTGAAAGCCTATGCATGATGAAACTGACGACTTAATAAAAAATACAAAAAGATGTTTTCTTCAGATAGAGGTAGTCTAGACACATGTATGTTACCTTCATAGAAGTAATGACATCTCTTTTAGTAGCTTGCATTCTCTTCTTTGCGTCAGTAGGACTAGCTGGTAGAATTAGGGTTTGTTAGGGTTTGCGCTTTCCTCTAGTTTCTCAATCTCTTTTCGCAAATAGATTAGCTTCATTCGAGACTAGCTTCCATCCATCAATTAACAAGATTCTTCTCAAAGCTCATAGAAGTTGGCTTGAGCCCCTAGCGGACTTGTGCCAGCTGACGAAGTGACAACTGCGGCAAGAGCTAGTACTTGTGCATATAGCACTGTCGCTTCCAAGTTTGTTACGAACTACCGGGTTGATAAAAGTAAAGAAGGGAGTCCCAGGAGTTGCAGCATTGTTGCTGCAATACTGAAGCTCACCACTCTTTTTGGCGCCGTTGCCGAGGAAGCATCAGAGTATTGGTGATTGTTTCTTTTCTTCCATTTTATCCTACAACTTTCTGCTAAGTAGTTTATTTCACTTCCATTCTGCAATTTCATTTGCGCAAAAGTAGAGTAGACATTTCCTGCTTTCATAGATTAGAATTTCAATTCTGCAAGCGTAGCTTAGCATTTCAATTCCGCAATTTCAATTCTACAAGCGTAGCTTAGCATTTCAATTCCGCAATTTAAATTCTACAAAGTAGATTAGTCCTTTCTTGTTTTCATTTCCATTCCAGACTTTCATTTAAGCAAGATAGTTAGTTGCAGTTCAACCTATTTCAGTTTTGCAGGTACCAGTAGAGAAAAAAAACAAAAGCAACCAAAAGTATTTCATTTCATGCCTTGTAGGAACAAAGATAAAACCGACAAATTCTTACCCAACACCCCCACCACATCATTGAGTCAACCTTCTCTCTTCTCTGGTGACAGTGAGCCAGAAGAACCTATAGGTGAACCTCCTGAGATATACGAAGATCCTATAACAGAAGAAGAGTTAGAGAATGCTCCATCTGAAGCCATGGCTGAAAACCGAAACGGTAGAAGAGAAGATGAGAGAATAGAAGGTGCATTTCCCATCCGAGAGACCAATGGAGACATGAAAATGAAAAATATAAGTCCCTCAGCTTTACCTCACTTCCATGGATTGACTACTGAAGACCCTGATACCTTCCTGTTTGAGTTTGTTGTCCTTTTTCGAACTTACGACTATGCTGAGGATGAGCAAAAGTTGAAACTCTTTCCCTCTACCCTCAAGGACGCAGCATTACGCTGGTTCATGGGGTTACCTGGAAACAGTATCACCACTTGGGCTCAAATGCAGCAAGCTTTCAATACCAAATACCGGGACTACTGTAGGTCCAAGGAAACCAAGGGAGAAATCTTTCAGATGACCATGGGAAGTGATGAGTCTTTAGAAGATTACGAGGAAAGGTTCCAACTTAGTTATAATCGGGCCAGGTGCACACTTGACCCGGAATTTCTGAAGCTGGTTCTGCTCCGAGGAGTCCCTAAAGACCTTCTAGACACCCTTCACATGTTGGTTGGAGGGGACATCTACCAACTACCTTATGAGGACATAAAGACCATGTTTAGAAACCATTCTAGGGTGGCCCGAAAGAGAGGTAGGGGGAATCCACTTTCAGCTAGTACCACCTTCTCCAAGCATGAGTTTGCTAACCAGATGGAAGACCTCAAAAGTGAGATGAGATAGACTATTTCCATGCAACTTGATACCTTCTGAATTCAACAAAAGAAAGAGGAAGCTGAGAGGGCATTGGCCATTTTTTGTCCTAGATGCACGAGGAAGCATCCTAAGAATGAGTGCCCATTGCACTCAGTAGAGGTATGTTTCATTTGTGAGGAAGACCACCCCACCAACCAATGCGCTACCTTGCCTGGATTTAAAGCCATGTACCTAGGGACTGAGGCGGCGACTGAACCTCTCTACTTCCTCAACCAAAGGAGGCCAATGGGCCCAGACCTTACCAACAGGGGATGCAAGGGACATCCCAAGCTTATTATAACCCCAACCAATCCACTCATATACCTTCTTGGGCCCCCCCTGCTCATCCTTCCTGGTCCGCACCTCCTTCGTGGTCTTATCCATCTCCATACCATACTCAACCTACTCCTCATTCGTTTCCCTCACATGCCCAACCACAACTTGAGTGGAATGCACCTCAACCGGGGTGGAGGCCTCAATACAACCCTCCTCCCGCCATTTTGCCTCCACCACCGGCTCAACCACAACCATTACCTCCTGCTCCTCTAAGGCAACCCCAAATGCCTGCTCAACCGAACTCGAACCCCAACAACAGACAGGCCGAGCAGGTATATACTGGGGAGACAACATGCCATACCTATGTTGTGGAGATCCAAGAGATCAACCTGCGATCTGGAAAGGTCCTTCCATAGCGCCAACCTCCTCCCCTAGAGGAGGAGGAAGAGAAACAGGAAAGTGAACCCAAAGCCATTCCATCCTTTCCTGAGCGACTCACAGTAACCACACAACCCAACCCAGAAGAGACTGAGCTTCTGGGAGAACTCAAGCAGTTGTGTGTGAAAATACCACTCCTCCATGCCATAAAAGATGTACCGATATACAACAAATTGATTAAGAAGAAGTGTTTCAGGCACCCAGGAAGGCAAAAGAGAGATGCCTTAACTATCAATGTCATAGGACAACTATCTGATCTTATGTTGGGGCAAGTAATCTGTCCAAAGTATTTGGACCCTGGGAGTCATGTAGTTAATGTTCACATCAATGGCACCATCATCCCCCACACCTTGATTGATCTAGGGGCTGCCATTAATGTGATGACTAGGGACACCATGCTTAAACTCAACCTTCAGAGTTCCTTAAGGAAGACCTCGACAGTACTGCAGTTGGCAGACTGCTCCACCGTGACTCCCGAAGGGATTGTGGAAGATGTCGTGGTCTCTGTTGACTCCTGGGAGTACCCTGCGGACTTCTTGGTCCTTCAGCCAAAGGCAAAACTCACTGGATATCCCCTCATTTTGGGAAGGCCTTGGCTAGCTACTGCGGATGCTTACATCAGCTGTCGAGTAGGCAGCATGGCCATCAAAAATGGTCCTATGTCCAAATAGCTGGTCCTATACCCTCCTGCCCAACCTCTGCTAGAACATGACTTACCCTTCTGGTTGGAAGAAGGAGATGAGGATGAGGTCTACTCTGCAACATTATGCACAGTGGAGGCCACCAGGGGAGGTCCTCAAACCGAGGATGATTTGATTGAGAACTTAATCCAAAATCCTCCTCCCGGTGCACTATCCTTGGAAGAGTTGGTGGAAGATACCCAAGCCAGTGCTTTAGTGGACCTATGTGTGATTGATCCGACCACTCCCAGAGTTAAGAATGTGGATTTTGGCCCTGAAAAAACTTTAAAGGTCAGCTCCTCTCTCTCTCCCTCTCAGGAAAAGGACCTATGTAGCCTCTTGAACCGCCATTTGGAGGCTTTTGCCTGGAGCTACAAGAAAATGAAAGGAATCCATCCTTCCATCTGTACCCATCATATTTACATTAAAGAGGACTGTAAACCAGTTAGGAAATCTCAGAGGAGAATGAATCCAACCCTCAAAGACATTGTTAAGGAAGAATTGCAAAAATGGTTGGATGCAAGATTCATCTACCCCATCTCGGATAGCGAATGGGTTTCCCCTCTAGTGTTGGTACCCAAGAAAAATGGGAAGTGGAGAATCTGTGTAGACTATAGTGAACTGAACAAAGCCACCAAGAAAGACCACTTCCCTTTGCCTTTCATAGATCAAGTGTTGGATGGACTGGCAGGAAAGAAGCTTTTCTCTTTCCTAGATGGGTTCAGTGGGTATAATCAGATCCAAATCAGTCCAGAGGACCAAGATAAGACCACCTTCACTTGTCCATGGGGTACCTTTGCCTACCTAGTCCTTCCCTTTGGGCTATGCAATGCTCCTGCCACTTTCCAGAGAGCTGTGCTGAGCATCTTTGCCGAGCTGGTTCATGACTCGGTGGAAATCTATATGGATGACTTTACTCCTTACGGGTCTAGCTTCCAAGAAGCCTTGTCCAAACTGGGAAAAGTTTAAGCAAGTGCATTGAGATGAAACTATCCCTCAGCCCTGAAAAATGTGAATTCCTGATGACTGGAGGGACCGTGTTAGGTCATACCATTTCTCGCTAAGGATTACAGGTGGATCCTAACAAAATTGCTATCATAAAAAAGGTTCCACCTCTTTAGAAGGTAAGAGATGTTCGGAGTTTCCTAGGCTTAGCAGGATATTATAGAAGATTCATTAAAGGTTTCAGTAAGCTAGCCTCGCCATTATTTGGCCTCTTAGGAAAAGATGTTGAGTTTAAATGGACTGACGACTGTCAAAGGGATCTGAATGAGTTGAAAGATAAGTTAGTGTCCGCCCCAATTTTGAGAGGCCCAAACTGGGCCCTAGCTTTCCACATCCACACTGATGCCTCGAACAAAGCCATAGGGGCAGCCTTAGGACAAGTTGAGGAGAAACTTCCATATGCCATATACTTTGTTAGCAAAAACCTATTCAAGGTAGAAATGAACTATATTGTAACTGAGAAGGAGTTCCTGGCCATGGTCCATTCCCTGAACAAGTTCCGACACTACATCACTGGCTATCAAACATTTGTACATACTGATCATGCTGCAATTAGATATTTAATGAATAAGCCTGATGTAAATGCTCGTATTATTAGATGGTTACTTTTGTTGCAACAGTTTGATTTGACTATCGTTGAAAAACCAGGTAAAGAAAATGTTGTTGTTGAATTATTGTCTAGATTGGATTTGCCTGCAGGTTAAGAAGGAACAGTGGATGACCAGATGCCAGATGAACATATGTTTGCTATCTCAATACTCTCTCCGTGGTTTTTTGATATATCAAATTACTTGGTCTCAGCATAGTTCCCTCCGCATCTATCCTCAGAGGAGAAGAGTAGAATCGTGAGGAAGAGTGCCCCGTTCACTTGGATCGGGAGCAACCTATTCAAACTTGGCCCCGATTAGATCTTGAGGCATTGCATTAGGGAGGAGGAAGTCTTTGACATCCTCCTAACCTGTCACGATGGACCCTATGGAGGCCATTTTGCAGCAAAGAGGACTACCTTCAAAATTCTATAGGTAGGCTACTATTGGCCCACTCTTCATCAAGATGTCAGAAGATAGATCAGCTAATGTGACCGATGCCAGAGGATGGGGAAACTGACTCCAAGGGATGAAATGCCTCTCCAACCTCAAGTGACCCTTGAGCCATTTGAGAAGTGGGGCATGGATTTTGTGGGTCCTATCAACCCTCCTTCGAGGCAAAGGTCTTACATCATTGTGTGCATAGACTACCTGACAAAGTGGGCAGAAACCAAGGCAATCAAAGCAATGACAGAAGAAAAGGTGGCTGAGTTTTTAAGAGAAAACATCTTCTAAAAATTTGGCTACCCAAGAGAGTTAGTCACCGATCACGGAAGCCAGTTCACCTCCAACTTAATTGAAGACTTTCTCGCTTATCACAAGATCAAGCATAGGACATCCACCCGATATCATCCTCAAGCAAATGGGCAGGTGGAAGTCACTAATAGAGCATTAGAAGGGATTTTGACTAAGGTGGTGAGCAGAAGCAGAAAGGATTGGGAAGATCGCCTGGTTGAGGCCACTTGGGCCTACAACACCACTTGGAAGACCACAACTAGTTTCATACCTTATGAGCTTGTCCACGGGAAGAGAGCTTTGCTGTCAATCGAGTTCGAGTACAACACATTGAGGATGGCAGCTCAGCTGGACCTAGATCTCAGCCATGGTCAATGTGAAAGGTTATTGCAACTGAATGGGTTAGATGAACACCAAATGCAGGCCCTCCTCCACTCAGAAGTGGTTACACTTCAGAGGAAGATATGGCATGACCGACACCTTAATGAAAAACAATTCCAGCCGAGAGATTGGGTGCTGTATGATTCCAGACATAAGGATTCAAAGGGAGGCTGAGGACAAGATGGCTAGGACCATATGCAGTGGAGAAGTGCAATGAAAATGGTTTCGTCCTTATCCAGACCATTGATGAAGAAGCCATCCCCATGCTCGTCAATGGGCATCGACTGAAGATCTACAGGAAACCCCTTTCGAGACAAGAATTCATTGAAACTGTGGAAAAATCAGTGCGGGTAATAGAGAAGGGTTCTGCCTCTATTCTGGCCACATGTTGAGCATCATCATATCAAAAAAAAAAAAAAAAAAAAAAAATACAATAAAAAAATATCCTTGGGTGGAAACCTCTCTGAGGTGCCCAAGGTAGATGGTAGGGGTGAAAATCTCATTGAGGCGCCCTTGTTGTCTCTCAAAAAATAAAGAATTTGAATAAAAAGACCCTTGGGTGAAAACCTTTCTGGGGCGCCCAAGGCAGATAGTAGGGATGAAAACCTCCTGGAGGCACCCTTGCTGTCTCTCTCTCTCTCAAAAAAAAAAAAAGAAAAAAAGAAAAAAAGAAAAAAGAAAAAGAAAAAGAAGAAAGAAACAGAGAAAAAAGAAGCAAGTTTAATCCCTGAAAAATTGTTGCAGGTTGCAGGAATACAGTGCAGAAAGGAGGCCTCCCAACACAAGGACAGGGGTCCCTACCAAGTTACCAGGCATCCTCACATACACTCCCTCCATGGACACTCATTTTTTTCAGGATTTGGACACAATCTGGTCGTGGTTCAACCTTCCACAGGAAGTTTCAGGACTTTCTACAAGAAGTTCTGCATTTCTACAGGAAACATCCTGTAGAACCATTGGGTAGGCCAGAATCGATTATGGGGAGGGATTTGAAGCTTGAAGTTTGTTGATGAGGCATGCAACCACTCTTTTCTTCCATCCTCCACTTGTTTCATCTCCTTCCACCACCATTCCCACAATCTAGTTGAATATTCCTGCACAGTCATACAAGAATGTTGTTTCCTCAGATTAAAATTTGTTTTTTCAAATGACAAATAAAGCATGCAGAGGCTCGCACACTTTACATGTCAAGGCTCCATCAGGACCCTTCATCCGTGAACGCAACTTTTTTTGTTTCAGCATGCACCCCAGGAGGAGAAACCGCTACAGGATGTCCTACAGGAATCTTGTAGCAGCTGATCTGGCTGGAGCACATACTATGGAGACACCAGCAGCTCGAATCAAATGAAGACGGCGCATGAAGCATTTACCACCAGAGGGTCGGGTCCTAAAGTCTTGTATCCGGCATCAGCCAATGAAAGAGGAGCTCCAACACCCGTGCATGAAGCAGCAGCAAGAAAATCCAGCATCCTACGTCTTGAAGCCTGCAAAAGAACGTCCACGGCCACACAGGTAAGTGTCTAACCTTATTCGTCGAATTGCATGAACTATACTCTAAAATTTGCATCACTGTGAAATGGCCGGATTGAACAAGTTTGGTGGCCAGTCAACTAGCCACCCATAGCCAGTCGGATGGCCTTGTGGGATCCAAACAAGCTCGGTTATGAATTGTATCTTGAAATAGACTTAAATATATATCCCTCTTAGACACAGGTTTTGAAAATAAGATGATTTGTTATGCTAAATATGCCAATCAACAGTCAATGCCTAAAATTGTCACCATGTAGATGTTTCAACAAGAAGTTAGTATTTTAACGACAACTTTTTCATATGATGTCATATTGAATGATTCTAATTGATTTGGAAACTAGATTCCAAGGGCTATATTCCCTATACATATCATGTAAAAATGGTTCCATTAGACCCCTCGAATCAATGTTGTATTAACTCTGTCCTAAAAATTTCTCTTGAGATCTAGTGTTTATTTTGATCATATATTTTTTATTTGTGATCCAAATTGAAAATTTCAAAATGGATTTAAAAACTATATTTCAAGAGATAGCTTGTTTAAAGACGTGCTTTGAAAATGATCTTGCATGTTGCCATGAAATCCTTCCAAATGAATATTGAACAATGATTTGAAGAATTTATTCAAGAGAGTTTGAACCAAAAGTCTTATTGTGAACTCATTCTACCTTTTTATTTATTTATTTATTCTATTCTATCCTACTCTATTGTATAAAAATAAGTCATTCTTTCAAGTATAAGATAATTTCCAATACATCCATTTGCGTAACAAGATCATAATTAGACTTACATCCAAGTTTGAAAAATATACCTTAATGAATACTTGGACTTGAAAAAATAGTTGATCATAAATATTTGATGCTAAAGAATGTTGAAAAATGGAGCGGTGTTGTGGCCTAATGACAAGTTGAAACCAAGTTTTGAAATGATATTTGTTTGTTTGGTTCTCCTTAATTGTCATATCACAAAGTTCTTCTTGTGGAATGTGTTCAAAATCATGAATGCACAAGGGATCATATGTTAGATATTCTTGAATTTCTAGCTCTATTGTTTGAACTTTATCGCATTTGATCCATAAATCATTGATCTCCTTACAAAGATAACTAGAAGAATATTTTAGGTTCTCTTCTTTCTGATTATCTTCATGGATTCTTTGTTCCTCTTCTATCTTTTGAAATAAATATTCATCCCTAATGACCATTCTAAATTGTGGACAAGGGTTTGAGAAGATCCTTGTGGTGGCATACCCTCCTTCTCTAAATGACTTCTTTAATATCATGTTTTATAGATATTTGTTTTTCAAATAGATTTTGTAGTTAATGAGTTTTTGTTAGTTGGTTGGGGGTTTTGTTTTATACACCTACCCTTTTCGTCTCTTTTTCTGGTCATATAGATTCATAATGGAAAAATCCTAACTACAAATTTTTATTTTTGTTTTTGTTTAAAGCTTCCTATTTTGATTAAATCTGAGTGTTCCTCTTGGGAAATGGTGCCAAAAATGTTAGGTCAATTTATTAATTAAACTAATGCAGGTGTTTTACTTATCAATCCAGGTTTGTAGACTTGGAAGCACATCCAAAGTATATGGATTTCAAGTAAAGTAAATTTCGGAAGGCAAGGCTCAAAGGTTAAAGGAAATGTATATTACAAATAAGTTCTAATTTTAAAGAAACTAAAAAGTCTCTGATTCAATATGCAGCAAGCGAAGGAAGAGGCTCCTAACTAAGGAGGTCCTCATTGTCCTTCCCCACAATACTGTCCTCAAGAAGAGAAACTAAAGAGAAGCAGTTTGCGATGTGTAGAAAGTGTTACACAGTAATTTGTCACCGTTTGTCACCGTCCCTGTTACCCCTCTCCCGCATCTTGGAGGACCCATTCCGGGACTTGTGAGAAATGACAAGACTTGAAACCACTTGCCTTATTTACCTCTAAACATGAGCTTCATATGCCCTTAAGACATCTCCTACTCATTGCCCCTAAAAATAGCCCTTTTTGCATTAGCGTCGGTGCCCTGTGTTATGCCCGTGCCAATGGGGAAAATCCTAATAAAAGGGCGCGCCAATGGCGCTCTGTCCCAAAGTCACAATCGCGCCAACCATCTTGGGCAAAGTTTTCAACCACTCAAACCTCCGAAGGTTCTGTCCACCTCATTCACCAAACTGTTTCCAAGTTGAGTAAGGATGGTTTGGCTTCGAATCTCCTTGGATGGAAAGTTGTTTGCCACCATTCCATGGAAGTTTCCAAGTGATGAAGCCAAATCCATGATTGTGGGGATTGACCTTATCTCTTCCTTCTCCTCTATAAAAGCTTGTTCCCATGGCTTGGAAAAGCTAGTTCTGGTTCTAATAGCTTTGACTCTTGTGGCAATCCTTGTGCTGAAAGGAAGATATCAAAAGGTTGGAGTTGCAAGAAGCCTTCTTTGTATCCATAAGGCTTTCCCTAAGTAAGGAGACTTTGTCACTAAAGAGAGAGAGAGCTTGTCCCTCACCCCTTCAAGCTTTTGCAAGACTTGTGTAGCTGAGCACGCAGCCAAAGGAGGACTTGACGTCAGGACGTTGGTTGTATTCTCCTTTGTTGAATTATTAGTAATAGATGACTATCATTATGGTTCCATTCTCGTTGTACTTGTAATGGTTGATGTTGAATTATATCCTTCCTGACTGATGTATAATTGCATATATTAGATTTTACGCTTGTGTTTGTGTTTGTTCTCTTTGTGTGCAAGTGTCCATTCACGTGGATAGTGGAGGATTGTGACCGGCCAAGGCAAAGGAATGCGAGCGCCAGCTCTGCTATGAACTAAAGTGTTGGATCTCAAGTAGGTCTTCATCACCTACTCTTTATTTGCAATTAGGAACTTGCGTGATAGCATTGTTTGATTGTTGCTAGACCCATTATGGGCTAGTAGGGATCGCCTCTATCGATAGAGGGGATTTACCTCTCCAACAATTTGGCGACTCCGCTGGGGAGTTTAGCTTGTTGTTTTGATTTGTAAACGTAGACGGAGTCTGAAACACGACCAGATAGCCTTCGAAACACTATTGCCTTGCAGTAGTGAAGTAGATCAAAGCCGCTTAAGTCAATCTCCGGTTTGGCTTACAAACTAAACAACTTGGAGTTTGTCTTACCTCTTTGGTTTTTCTTTTGATTGCTTGCTTAGATAAACCTTTGGATCGAATTTCTTGCTGCCCCTATGCTTTTTGACTTGCTTTAAGCCTGTGACCCAAGCCCTGGACTGCGTATTTTTCTTTTGAAATTAACAAACTTTGTTAGTGCGCTTTTTTCCTTTACAGTCGCGCTAGTGGCCCTTGTTGCTAACTGAAAACCCGCGCCAATCCCTGTTTAGCGCGAGTTGCAGCCTGACAGTCGCGCCAGGCCGTGTAGTTTTTGGTCCACTTGTTTTGCTTGTTGTCTGAGCTTGGATTTTCTTTGTGCCACCTCTTTTTCAGTTGCTGGAGTGTGTTTAAGCCCTGTTTGACTAGTTTGCAACCTTTGTCCTCTGGGTGTTCGCCTCTTTCCATCGATTTCACACCTCAACCCTAGGACATCTAGTGGTCGTGTGTGTCGAGCCTCCCGTGGGAGTTTTGGGTTCTTTGATTATCCAGTTAACCTTGTGACTGCTTTTCACGTCTTTCTTCAGTGATTGTTGAAGTATTTTTGAGTGATTTCCGAGCAACTTGCTCTTGTTTGCTTGGATTTCATTCTAGCTTTGTTTGAGCTTAGATTACATAGCTCGTGCGAAGCCTTGTTTTCCTTTCGATTTGGAGAACTTTTTTTAGTGTCTTGGGATTTCATTGTGCCTTCATTGAGTGAATTTTCTTCTTTGCTCAGTGTTCTTATCTTTCAAAATACGTTCTAGTGCATTGTGCTTGTAGAAAGGAATCAAATAATCTCTTTTGCATTTAATAGTGAATGGAATAGAACTTTTCATTATTTGCATTATTGAAAAGAAAAAGTTTTATTTATTTGCCATTAGCTGCATTAGGTTGTTTGGTTGATTGAGTTCGTTTTGTTTGATTGAAACTCTTAACCTTCTCGTAGTTAGTATTCATCGAACGAAATGGCTTTCTTTCGCATGTAGCCTGCATATAGGAAATTGTGGAAGATCACATACGGTAGGGCCTTAAACTGAAACTTAACTAAAAGATCAACCATAAAATAAACCGAATCAATATAAAAACACATTGGAATATAACGCAAATATTCTAGAGGTCTAGGCTAGAGACGTGCTCCGACGTCATTAAACCTAGTCACCTTTGTTCTCACATTAAGGTTGGGTGATTCCTCCTGGTGTGGTTCGATTGTGGTCTAGCACGGATTTGGGCTCCCACGTACCGTCGCGTATATATGGGGAGACTCCACTAGGTTTGCATCCTTGATCCATAGGAAGCCGTGTCTACCGCCTTACAAGCCGTAACACACCGAACACAACATTCGGGAAGATTGACTGCAGTACGGAAAGCCCTTGGTTTTCATATGATTGCCAAGGTGTATAAGCAGTTTTACGGATTGTCTGGTTAACCCTTTGCCTAGTTTCTCTAGAGTAGTCACTTTTGATCCTTTTCGGACTCCTTAAAAGGAAAGGCTCACTTGAGCAGTTTGTCACTTCGGGCTCACAAAACATTTGAAGGCGACTAGAGTCACCTTTTTGTCCTTTTCTCGACTCTTAAAACATGAAAAGGTCAAGTTCAGTTCCTTTGTCTTAAAATTTGTTCGGCTGCGTTCACATTTACCCGGTTAGGTCTTGTTTGCGTTAGCTTGAGTAGGTTTCTTTTTCATTCTTGATGGCAACTTTCTCGGGGTTCACCAACCCAAGTTCCCCTTCTGACGGGAATCCTGGTCATTTCCCTCCTCTCGAGAATGTTGGTGCTCCTTACATGGCAACATTGTCCCTCCCAGGGTTAACTGTTGGGTTGCCTATTTGGTTGTTCTCAACCTCTCTGGTCCCTACCGTCTCACCTACTGATCAATCAGTCCCTCCACCTGAACAACCTCATGTCGATTCTAAGGTGGACCTCTCCCCTTCTCCGTGCACTTCTACGTCCTCACCTTCTACTTCGCCTGGTGAAAGTCTTGATTCGAGTAACCAGGTGGCTAAGAAGAAGAAGAAGAAGACGAAGAAGAAGAAGGCTCTCAAAGGAGAGGCTAAAAGCGCAACTACCCCCTCGAGTACACCTGAATTCGGGCCAACCTTCTGCTCCTCCACGAAGGTCAAGTTTCCTTGGTAGAATTGTTGCAAGGATGAACCACCTTCTTCGCACATTGTCCTGGCATTCCAGGGTCTTAGAAGTATGGTCCCTGCGATCTGGCCCACCCCTCATTCGCCCTCGTGAATCTCCTCACGGCGATGCTACCCTATCAGTTGGGAATAGTAAAGGAAAAAGGGAAGATTTCGATCCCCTTGCAGACTTTGTGGAAAGGCAAATCATCCCCTTCTCACCTTTGTCCCGCTCAATGGATAAAGCCTCCGACATCTGGGAAAGGTCTCGCGGCTTCTCACCCCAACTCCCATTGGATATCAACGTCTTTCTGCAGCTGTAGATCGCCCCCCTGCTGACAACGAGATTGGTTCAAATCCCTCTCTTGTCCAGCCTCCTCTTCCTGAACCTGGCTCTGCCCAGCCTGTTCCAGACCAACTATTGGTCGAAAAAAGTGTCGACTCGAGTTCACCACCTGATCACTCTGTTTTGGAAGGGCGTAATTCCCATGTTCTTCTCATCTTCTCAGATTCCCCTGAGTCCGGAAATGACTCTCCTATCCCAGCTGCTCCCGAAAGTACCCCTTCAGTTCCTATGGAGCATGGGGGCGATCATACGATTCCCCCACCAAGTAGTTTGGCCATCTCCTTTGATTGGAGTCACCTGATCGCTTTCCACCTTCCATCCCATGTGCCTTTCCAGATTACGGTACTTGCCTGTGATAAGGCAGTACCTGGCACTGTTCTGGATGAAGGTGCGTCGGTCAGTCTTATGACGTACACTACTTAGCAAGCTTTATGTTCCCCGCAGCTCGGGCCAGTCACACAGAATCTGTTGGCTTTTGACAGAGGAGCCTGTCCATCTCTAGGAGTCCTCCCAAAGTTCCCTATTACATTGGGAGGTAAAACCGTCTATATCGACGTGTTGGTTACCCAAGGTGTTTTAGATTTCAGTCTTCTCCTTGGTCGCGACTATGTTTATGCTATGGGGGCCCTTGTCTCTTTGATTTTCCATGTGGTTTGCTTTCCACACGATGGAAGAATCGTGACTATCGATCAACTGTCATTCATTAGTCCCCCGATGCCTCTGCAGTTGTCGTCCCCTCCTAGTTTTTATCCACCAGTTGTATCTGCCCCCCCGCAAATCAACTACGTGGCCATCTATCCCATACTTGTATCCAGCGATGCCGTCGTCGTGCATAGTGTCCTGGGGGCATTGGGGCCTGACTTCTAAGATGTTGACCTCCCACCGGGAGAGCCCCTCTTGGAAGCCCCAACTTCCTCTTCATTATGATGAAGTTCAGTCGGAGCATAGTTCACTTTCCTATGTCAAGCTCCTTAAAAGATGAAACTAGGATTGGGCAGAGCATAGTTCCTTTCCTATGTCAATCTCCTTAAAAAATGAAACTGGGTCTGGTCGAGCATAGTTCTTGATCTTGTGTCAAGCTTGTTAAAAAATGAAACAAGGGTTATGAGGATAGTTCTTTTACCATGTCAACCTCATTAAAAAATGAAACAACTCCCTTTCCAAGTCGAGTCTTTTGATTAAGATCTCGTAAAATACAAGTCGAGTCTTTCCAAGATCTCGAAAGTGAACCTTCATTCCATCCACTTTGTGAATGAAATGAAGCTTGGGGGGCATGTACCTCGTTTTGCGTCGTTATTCTGGGGGCATGCGAACTTATAACAAGCATAGTTTTTCGTTTCAAGCTTGTGTAAACATGAAACCGAATCCAAGTAGAGTTCTCCATGATTCAAGCTTGTGTAAAAATGAACCTATACCCGAGTCACCTTTAAGCTCTTTTCTGACTCGTAAAATATGAAAAGATTGCCGAGTCTTTTTTCCTTTTTGACTCATTAAAGAGAATAAAAATGGAGGTCTTCTTTCATCTATTTTCTGACCGTTTAAAGATGAAAAGATTGCCGAGTTATTCCTCTCGACTCGTTAAATGGAAATGAGAGGCGGTCGTCTTTAAACCCTTTTCTGACCGTTTAAAAATGAAAAGATTGTCGGACCTTTGTCGTTTCCGGTTCGTTAACGGTCACGAAGCGACGTGATTTCAATCGCTTTTTTTACTTTTTCGGGTCAATGTCACTACTTACGAAAAGTACTCCTCGGTCGAAATGATCAGGCGGTTCTTTCGAGCATCGTTTTATACTTTTTCGGGCTCGAGAGACACAACTTTACGAAAAAGGACACCCCTGGAGTTTTCTTTTTGTTGTCTTTTCAAACTCTCTAAACATGAAAAGACGTCGAGTTCTTCCTTTGTCAGACTCTTTAAAATTCAATGACATTGGATTCCGTCGAAATGACGCCTCTCAAGCATATGCTATCCCCGTCAAGCTTGCCAAAAATAACTAGGGTACTCGCCAGAAATGGTGGGGGAATAAAGGAATCATAATCGTCGTCATCGGCAGTATGTCTCTCTTGAACGTGGCACTTTCTGCATTCGTGTCTGGGTGGGGACATCTCATCTCGTTTCACATTTGCCTCCATGGGTTTGGGTTATCCTATTTGACCATTCATCTGCTCATCATCTCGTCATCATGACCCCTGATCATTTGACCTCAAATACTGCCAAATCCGTCATTGTGTCGTCGATATGTTCAAGAGAAGTCGGCCTCTGCAAGAATACTCAACTTCCCTCCGATATCTCACACAAAACGTATTGTCTCTTTCTGTCTCGTGTCGATGATGTGGGAAACATTATGGCCCACCTTCGATCAAGATCACTTCTTGTCGACTTCAGCTCATTATCCAGGAAAGTGACCTAGAGACTCCCTTCAGGTACCTTGAAGCATGCATGCCTCAATGGCAGGTTCTTCATGTTCGACGCGAGATTTTCATCATTGGCCTCCGATCGGATGACTCTACGGGTGTTCGACATCGGCTCATTCATTTGCACGTCGTGGATTGTACCTATAGTACCTTGAGGACCATCGTCATCATTGGTGGCACCTCTCGTATCTGTTAACAGCTCTCATCATTGGCTGGTAATCAGACGATGTTCAAGCATGTTCGACTTCGACTCCTGTATTCACAT
>APFE030264274.1:0-10362 GCA_000404065.3 Pinus taeda
GCAAGTATAATATTTCATCCAAGGCATCCAAAATTCAAATTTGATATCTTCTTGGAGCATATCATAGCTTTGATACCAAAATGAAATGGTCCCACTCGCAATAATATTGTTCTCCCTAAACAACAACAACAAACCCTTTTGCATAAACTATACTTTAAGTTTTCTTTCTCACATCGATGCAAAGCTCAAACTCTTCCCAATTTCCTTATTGGAACATCCCTCCTAAATATCTTCAAAGACGCTAGCTTATTATTGCTCACAATCAAGAAACACCTAGTTTGACTAGCAAAGGGAAGAAGAAACATCAATTTTATCATTGGAGATATTGTCATTTTGATAATGAATGATGTGACTTGTAGGAAAAAATGGTCAATGCATTTCTTATTGAACAACATCAAACAACTGTGAAGTGTTGACATTAATGATGCATACCTAGATATTCATGTTAATAATTCAACCTCCACTCACCCTTAGTGGGTTCTCATGGCGTAAAGCTACTATGAGAACAAGAATGAAGCTCCCTTCACTTAACAATTTGTAGATCAAGCAACAACTTGCACAATTAATCGTAGAAGAATGGAGCTCTCATCACTTAATTGTTTCTAGATCAAGCAACAAATTGCACAATTAATCATAGACAATAGAAACAAAAAGAACCTGCTTTCTCAACAATTGATTGAAGAATTCCAAATTTTTACCACTCATCTCCAACCATATCATATTGGATGGGTCCACGAAGTAGTACCTACTTTATGTTTGTAGTGTTGTCTCAGATTTACGATTAGACCATTCATTTATACAGTTGATTGTGATCTTACACCCTTCTATTGTTGAGATGTGATATTTGTCGAGCCCTACCAGTTTCACAAAAAGGCACAAAATTGTGGGTATTATAACTTCTACAAGCTTTGCAAGGATAACAATATCTATAATGTCATCTCTTCTTTCACTTTTTCTACATTTTTTAGAAGATAAGTTATTAACCATATCAGAATTTCTCTGGTGGCATCAGAAATAGACAGTATTAGTGGCTCCCTACACACTGTTCTTCCTCCCATATTGCCTGAATTCTACACACTATAAGTTAGCACAGGTAACACAGCAATAGACAGAGTCAGCGATGGAACAACAAGTCATTATGATCATTATATCAGATGATATTTTTCAGCATAAATACCATTAAATACTTGCTATTATGGAATGTCATATAGTTCGGCATAACCAAATAAAGGACTGACACACATGCATAAGTAGTTTGGGAGTCACCCTCGCCCCCCTTTGAAATGATAGGTCGCCTTCGACCTAGTGAATGAAGGAAAATCATGTTGGTGGCGACATACAGGGATGATGGGAATGGTAAGGTACACCTATTTATGAAAGGATCGCAAGAGATATCAGAGTGCTAAAATCAATGTATCAATTAGTGAAGAGATGCTATGAGGTGATTTTGAAAAGGGAAAAAGGACATCTGACACAAAAAATATACTTTGCCATCATCATTCCACTTAAAGCTTATTATGATTGATTTTTTTAGAAGATATCCATGCATAAAGGTTCAATATAAATTAGGAACATAATCGCTCTATAGTAAAGATACCAAATAAGGAAAGGGACTTATAATAACTATTGATGTTGGAAATATGACTTCAATACCATCAACAGAGCTTCTATTGTCTGCAGGCATCTATAGCCTTGACAGAGTTGCTTTCTAACCCTTTGGAACCATGGTCCTTTATGTATAATAGGGAAAGTGCATTATGATATCAGAGTGGAGACCAATATGTTGGCTTGGTGACCAGATGAACACATTGCTATTCACTAGGAAGGAGCAAAAGGTGGGTAGGCCAGCTTGTGATGAGACTTCTTGTTGCAAGGACTTTTTATTTCTTGATTCATCCATTGAATCATATCCCTAGTGTGGTGGGCATAGTGGGAATGCCACTTTGTTTCTTCCTTATGATCATGGTAGACTGGCTCGTGATGAGACCCCATATCCTCCATCTGTAACAAAATCATACAATTGTTAGTATATATATATAGAACAACACTTCCTATTTATACATAGAGGGTGGCTCAACACTCCTTAGGAGTAGGAATGGCGGAAGAAGTCTAAACATATCAAATAGAAGAAAGTATGCCCTCAACCTTATTTGATGATAATGAACAAAGAGAATTATAGGGTTTAAGGAAGAACCAGCATGGCACAAGTAATCAATCTCTTTGATTTATAATGGAAATGAGGACAGTGAAGTGATATAGATGGTTGTGTCGATTCTTTTTCAATCAATACAAAGCAATATTGTTTAAAGATGATAATATTCAATACTTTCTTGTTCCAGTAATCCTCAGATTTGTATCCTTTCATATATATTTGTACCCTTGTGCTTGATAGAGGGTCATAAAAAGTGAAATAATATTCACAAAGTGTTTATTTCCTAAAGAAAACCTCACACACAGAGTGTTGTTCCTTAAAGGGAACAGTAACTGTTCCCTGTAAGGAACAACGAATGAAAAATACACGCGGATGGTGTTGTTCCGTGTTGGGAACAGTAAAAGGATATATACATGATGGTGTTGTTCCTTATAGGGAACAATAGCTGTTCCTTAGGAGGAATAGCATGAAGAAAAATTGCACACTAAAACTATTGTTCCTTAGAGGAAACAACAATTGTTCCTTAGAGGGAACAGTAGTTGTTCCTTATAAGGAACAACGAAAAGAGAAAAGTAATTAGACTTGAAATTGTTGTTTCTTAGAGGGAACAACAATTTTTCCTTAAAAGGAATAACAATTGTTCCTTATATGGAATAGTGGAAAAACAGATGAAAATGAAACTGTTGTTCCTTAGAGGGAACAACGGCCGATATTCCTTATAGGGAACAACAATTGTTCCTTCAAGGGAACAGTGAGAAAACAAGTCCAAACGACATTGATGTTCCTTAGAGGGAACAATGAGAAAACAAATCCAAACGAAATTGATGTTCCTTAGAGGGAACAACAGCTATTCCTTAGAGGGAACAACAGTTGTTCCTTAGATGGAACAAAAAAAAGAATATACATGAAATTGTTGTTCCTTAAAGGGAACAATAGCTGTTCCTTAGAGGGAATAACAGTTGTTCCTTAGAGGGAACAACATCTATTCCTTAAAGGGAACATAAGTTGTTCCTTAGATGGAACAGTGAGAAACAAATACATATGGGATTGTTGTTCCTTAGAGGAAATAGTAGTTGTTCCTTAAAGGGAACAACAACTTTTCCTTAGAGTGAACAACAACCGTTCCTTAGAGGGAACAACAACCGTTCCTTAAAGGGAACAGCAGGAAAACAAATCCATACGAAACTATTGTTCCTTAAAGGGAACGACAAATTTCCTTAGAGGGAACAACAAGAAAACACATACACATGAAACTGTTGTTCCTTAGAGGGATCAACAATTGTTCCTTAGAGGGAACAACAACTGTTCCTTAAAGGGAATAGTACGAAAATCAAATATATAGGGAACTGCTATTCCTTAGAGGGAATGGCAGTTGTTCCTTAGAGGGAAAAGCAACTATTCCTTGAAGGGAACAACATGAAAATAAAATATATTGGGAACTGCTATTTCTTAGAGGGAATGACAGTTGTTCCTTAGAGGGAACAACAATTGTTCCTTAAAGGGAACAACATGAAAATATGTACACAAAATTGTTCTTCCATAGAGGGAACAACAGTTGTTCTTTGGAAGGAACAACAATTGTTCCTTAAAGGGAACAACATGACGAGAATCCATAAAATCATTGTTGTTCTTTAGAAGGGACAACAACTATTCCTTAAAGGGAACAACAACTATTCCTTAGAGGGAACATCAAAGGAAAAGTAGAAAAAAAGAGAATTTATATACAATTTATACAAGCAAATTCAATCAACATAGAAAGAAAATTTTATGTACAAATTTCAAAAACAAATGAATTATTCACTGGGTCTATGCTAAGGACAGGTTGCCCTCCTCAGTAAGAATCTGTATGGTGGAATCTTCCCGTAATTGTTGGCAAAAGGACTCCTTGGTAAGCGGTTTGTGATAGAGTCGTACTCGATGTCCATTCGCTTTAAAAGACTAGCCAGACCCATCAATGGTGGCTAATGTGAGGGTGCCATTGTTATGCACCTTTTATATCTCATAAGGTCCTAACCATCTGGTCTAGAGTTTTCCCAGGAAATCTTGGAACCTAGAATCATACAGGAGTGCCCAATCTCCTTCATGGAAGATCTTCTTTTTGATAAGGGCATGATGCCATTTCGCTCTTTGTTGTTGGATTAGTGCAGTGTGTTGAAGAGCTGTTAGCCGGATTTCATCCAATTCATTGATTTGATGTAGCCTATTAATCTGTCCTTTGCTTAAGTCCAAGCCTACCTCCCGAGCTATCCTCAATGTCTGGATTTCAAATTCAATTGGGAAGATAGGTTCTTTGCCAAACACTAGTTGATATGGGGAATATCCCATGGTATTTCTCCATGTCTTGCGGTATGCCCACAAGGCTTCGAGTAATCGGGTAGCCCAGTCATGTCTATGTGATGCAATTGTCTTTGTTAGTATTGCCTAGATTACCTTATTAGTGCTTTCTACCTGGCCATTTTCCTGTGAGAGGTATGGAGTCGTGATTCTGTGTATGATATGGTGATTATTTAATGTTGCAGCGATCTTATGGCCTATGAATTATGGTCCTCCATCGGTAATTACCTCTCTAGGCAAGCCATATCGCAAAAATAGTTGGAAAATAAAGTGGATTACCGAGTCCTCTGTTGCCCTTGGTAGTGCCTCTTCCTCCACCCATTTAGTCACATACTCTGTTGCAACTAATATATATGTCTTTTGATTAGATGATGGGTTTTTTGGATCGATGAAATCTAACGCCCATCGCTCAAAAGGTTCAATGACTATCTACAGGTGCAAGGGCATCTCATCAGATTGCCGAGGGCATCCCATTCTTTGCCAACTGTCGCATGCCTGGACAAACTTCTTGGCATCTTTAAAAATGGTGGGCCAATAATAGCTCATCTGTAATACCTTGTGACCAATCCAGTGATCTGCAAAATGTCTGCCGCAAGGCCCATCGTGGCAATCTTTCAGGATGTCAAAGATCTCTTCTTCCCTGATGCATCTTCTAATGTGCATATCGGCCCCTGTATGAAATAAATAGCCTCCCATCCAAGAGAATCACGTGTTGCACTGTACTATTTGTTTTCTTTCATTAGGCGTCAGGTGCTTGGGTAACTTGCCCACTGCCAAGTAATTTGCGACATTCGCATACCACGGTGTTTTCACAGTTACAACAAATAAATGTTCATCAAGAAACTGGTCTTCTACTGCTGCCAAGTCATCTGTCTTTGGCATTCGTGAAAGGAAGTCTACTACTGGATTTTCTTTTCTTGGTCGATCTTTGATAGTGATATCGAATTCCTGCAAAAGAATCAACCATCTTGTCACTCTTCCATTTGTAACAGGTTTATTAGTTAGATATTTAACAGCAGAGTGATCAGTGTATAAAACCATAGGGTATCCTATTATATAATGTCTGAATTTATTGATAGCATAGATTATAGCCAAAAATTCTTTTTTAATAATAGTATAATTTAATTCAGCAAGAGATAGATTTTTGTTGATATAGTATATTACATATGGCTTTTTATCTTCCTCCTGGTTGAGAACTGCTCCAATGGCTGTGTTTGAAGTGTCGTATGAAATATGGAATGGCGAATCCCAGTTTGGGCCCCTTAATACTGGGGTTGTTGATAGAATCCATTTTAAATCTTCAAAAGCACTATCACATTTATCAGTCCAAATGAAATCAATATTTCATGTTAATGCATATAGTGGTGTAGCAATTTGAGAAAAATTATTTATAAATTTTCTATAATAGCCATAAAATCCCAAGAAACTACGTACCTCAGTTTGTGTGGAAGGGGTAGGTATTAAAAGAATTATTTGATTTTTTGTTGGATCTACCTGTATTCCAGCTACTGATATATAGCGACCCAAGATTAGGCCCTCGGTCATCATCGTGTGGAATTTTTCATGGATTAAACAGAGTCTGGTGGCAATGCATCTTTGCAAAACTTTCTCTAATGTTTGTAACACTGGCTCGAAGTCATCTCCGTAAGGTGTAAAGTCATCCATGTACACATCGAGCCCTTCATTTATCAGATCTGAAAAAATACTCAGTTAGCCCTTTGGAATGTGGTAGGTGCATTGCACAGCCCAAAAGGTAAGAACCTGTAAGTAAATGTTCCCCAAGGGCGGGTAAAGGTAGTCTTATCCTAATCTTCAGGGGCAATCTGAATTTGATTGTATCCACTGAAGCCATCTAGGAAAGAAAATAATTTTTTTTCCTGCCAATGTGTCCAAGACCTAGTCAATGAATGTAAGGGGAAAATGGTCTTTTCGGGTTGCTTTATTAAGCTCTCTATAGTCAACACATATATGCCACTTTCCATTCTTTTTTGGCACCACTACTAATAGAGAGACCCATTTGCTGTCAGATATGGGGTAGATGAAGTTTACATCTAACAATTTTTGTAGTTCGGATTTAACAATATCTTTAAGATGAGGATTTAACCTTCGTTGAGGTTTTCGAATGGGCCTGGCATCTTTCTCTGTATAAATGTGGTGCATGCATAATTGGGGATCAATCCCCTTCATGTCCAGTAATCCCATGCAAAGGCCTCTTTATATTTTCTCAGGAGTTGAACAAGCTTCTGCTCTTGGTCAACAGTCAGATTTTTGTTAATATTCAAAGTTTTTCCTAGCTCAATTTCTATGGTTTTTTTGTTATAAACAGAAGTTGTTGGTATTGATTGATCATTAATATCTTTTAAGGGATCTCCTTCTATTTCGTTATCGAGGGCTACTTCGATCATGTGACATTTTAGATGGGATACGACATCTGGTTGGTTAATATAAGTGTTAATGATGTCATCTTCTATTTTTCCCTTAAATTAGAGAGCATCTTCTATGGTTAGCAGTGATCTAATGTTTTCAGTTAGATATGATATAGGTTGTTTTCTGGTTTTTATTCTTGTTAAACTTGGCTGACCTGGAGGATATAAGGCTAAATTCTTCACATTGCTTCCTCTTGCTATAGTCATGCTGTATGTTCAACAACTTGTGTAAGCATTCGTGGTTGCTAGCTAAGGTCTACCTAGAATTATGGGATGTCCATCGAGTCGGTTTCTAGGATTGATGATCAGAAAGTCTGTAGGGTATTCCCAGGAGTCTACTGACACCATTACATCTTGTAATGTGCCTTCTGGTTTGACTACCGATTGGTTAGCCAATTCCAACAAGGTCATGGTTGGGTCCAAGGATGCAATGCCAAGCTTTTGACAAGTTGTGGTTGTAAGAATATTGATTGCTACTCCTAAATCGGCTAATGCATTGGGGAAGGAGCATCCATTTATTTGCACAGTGACTATAGGATTTCCTGGGTCCTCATATTTTTCAGGTGTTTCTCTGCTTGATAGTAAATTAGATAAGGTACCGACTACTGGACAGTTGGGGTTGTTTTTATTTTCCTCTTTGGCTTTTTCATACACAATTCCTTAATAGTTTTTGCGTAAATTAGAATGTCCTGAATAGCCTGGAGGAGCGGTATTTTTATACACAATTTTTTAGTTCTCCCAGAAGATAAAAATTGGGGTATTCTATTGGGCGAGGTATGATTAATCTTTCTGGGAATGGTGGAGAAGAGGTGATCATTTGATCATGAGTTTTCTGTTTAACCATGTTCTCCACTTGTGGTGCTTGTTCTATAGGTAATTGATCTTCAATTTGTTTATTTTTATCCCCGTCTGATTCTATTATCCGCCCAGATCTTAATTGAAGCTCATTGCACTCTCTTAACTCGGTTTTTGGCTCCGGTCCTTCAATAATTTGCACAGATTGAACTGGTTTGTTGTTGGGTTTCAGGTTGGGTTGGGTGGGAGCTGCGGTCGTAGGTTGGTCTAAGGGTTCTGTTGTAATGTGTAGGGTGCTGGAAGTGTGGGTTGAGATAGGGGGATTGTTCCTGCTGGTTGATTTATAGGTCTTTCCTAGCTTGACTGCCAGTTAGGGTGGCCATTGGGATTGATATGCATTATTCTGCCAAAACGATGGGAAGTAAGAGGAATTTGGCCAATTGTTGCAATAGGACAATTTGATTTTGGAAGCTAGATTTACAATTACAATTGAAAGAACAACTTCATCAAGTCAAATTTACATTCTTGGTCAAAATTGTTTGAGAAATGGAAAACTAAAAATCTTGAATTTATTAGAATGTTTATCCATGGTTTTATATGATTTATCATTATTTTTGTTGCACTTTCAATATCATGATACACCACTTCTGACATTTCAAAATTATTAATGATAATGGTTCCTAACCATTGCATAACATTTATAGAAGTCTTCATTGGAGTTAAATTAGATGCTTCATACATTTGCTAAATTTTATTTATTTTTTCTTAATTGTAAGTATCAAAATAAATTTAAAACTTCCAATTATATGATATTTAATTATGAATATATTTTAAATAGTATCTAATATATTTGCATATTTCATTCATAAAATTTATTAATTCCCAATTTAATCAACACCTTTAATTATTTGGAAAATAAACATTAACAATAAAAATCACATTTATAGCATTTAAGTGAAATTATCTCTAACTGAATTTTATTGTACTGATCCAGAATATACGTGCAAGAGTGGTTTCTAATAATGAGTATAAGCCTCAACAATGTAAAATCCCCAACAATAACATAAATGATGCCAAACTGAAAATACTATCTAAGTTCCTTATTATCCCTATTATATGCAATAGATAATGTATTAGGTTTTTTTGTCAAACCCATATTACTTTGAGTTTCACAAAAAAAAATGCAAAATTTCTATAGTTTAACATTATAGATTAAAATTTATTATTTTTTAATAATAATTTAATTTATTTAAACAAGTTAGCAAGTAAAACAAATTAGGTTAATTTCCCAATCTATTTATTATTTTTAAATAATAATTTAATTTATTTACACAAACTAACAAGTTCCACAAATTATGTTCATTTCCTTAATTAACAAATATAAGCAATAATGGTAATGTACCCATTGTCCATTCATAAAATGAGTTCCAAAAAAATGAAAATGAATAAACTTTTTATGTAACGTAAAATTGGTTAATCAATGAAAAATAATAAATCTCTTTTTTACTGAGTAAATAACACTTAAATCTAATTAAGATTTCTTCATATTAAGTTAAAACATATTTCTTAAATGTAATCACAAAACAATATTAAGTTAAAAAATATTTCTTAAATGTAATCACAAAACAATATATTAGTAATTATTATTAGCATGTTAGCTAATCATCTCTTATTATATTTGCGCATTGATAAGAATATGAAAATATAGCATATTCAATTTTCAATTGATTTACTAATAGTTTTTTTTAATTATTTTTTTTAAATTTATTCAAACTTTAATAAAGACAAATAGTTTGTAATTAAATTCAAAAATTCTATTTTTTATTGGTGTAGAGTATTAAATAGACAATTTTTATGAGTTTTATTTTTCAATTAAAAAACTTACTTCCCTTTCCCTTTCCTTGTTGTATGCATGCATGCAACCTGTAATTTAACCACTCAAATTTAATCATTTAAATTTCTTTCACATAATTAAAATTATAAATTCTATATAATATATGAATCCCAAAAATGATATAATTAAATATTATAATCATATAAAATGTTTTAAATATAACTACTATAACAAAATAAATAAATATTTCTGGGAATAAAAAATAAAATTATTGTGGTCTTAATTTCCACGAGCTGCTTTTTCAGGAAAAGCATTGCTTTAAAACTGGGAATCCAATATGCTTTTCCCACATCAGCAAAAGCATGACCGTTGAGTGCAAACAATATTTATTTCCTGATCTGATCTGTGAGATATTCATATTAAGGAGTAGTCTATCTAGGCTGTAGAATAGCTCGTTTTCTAGTACCGACCGGAAAATCGTCCGGCTCCGGCCACCGGCAACCTCTTTGCCCTCCGCCACCATCCCCTAGCTCCGCCACCCTCTTTCTCCGCCACCCTCCCCTGACAGTCCTGACCTTCCCACTCATTCTCTGACAAAAAAATCTGAATGCAGGCCCCTGACCTCCCCTGACTGATCGGGAACGAGCTGGACTATTATGGCAGGGTCGAAATGGTCACCCGCGCTCACTGCAATTACTCTTCGACCCGGCGCTCTCCCGGTCTGCGATTCCGCTCTGCAGCTCCCCCGGTGCTGCCTACCCTAGCCTACCCTAGCCTACTCTAGGCTAACCTAGCCCAGACTAGCTTACTCTAGGCTAGCC
>APFE030264283.1:0-29702 GCA_000404065.3 Pinus taeda
TATCTATTTTTATGGAATAAAATAATATATGATATTTCTTATTTATGATATAAGGGTCTACTTTTATGAACTATTATGTTGAAAACATTTACTTGGTGTACACCAAGGTATATCCATATTAACACCAGATATATCAAGCGTCGAGAGGGATTAAAATCTCTCGAGGTGAAAACCTATTTTTTGAGTGAAAAATTTAAGGAAAGATTTGCACCTCGAGATATTTGATCCCTGTCAGTGCTTGATAGATTTGTTGTTAAGATGGATCTAAGCTGGTTTCAGTCATGTGCGGTCATACAAATTTTTTTGAACATCTAATTTTTTTTATCATTTTAAATATGCTAAATATGTCTAAGATTAATTTGGTCAGTTTAATTTAAAATTTTCTTAGTTACCTCAGTTTGTTGATATGAGAGAGATTGTCAGTAACTTGAATGATGAAAAATGATGAAATAAAAATTTTGAGTGTGAAGTGTCAATGTAAAAATTTTGATAGATAGAAAATTTGAATACTAAGAATATAGTCAATTACAAAAAATCTTCATTGCAATCAATCTGAAACAATTTTCTTCTACTGTTCCTATTACCACACCTATTAGTTTTCCATTTTCTCATATCAATCATATGAAAAGAGTATACCATTAAAATATTTAACTCGATCTACTGTAGTAAACAACATACATTGTCTTTGTTGCTCTCCAATATTAATAGTAGTTTTCTCCAAAGTCAATCATTGTGACTTATGGAGTGTTAAACCCCAAATAATTTTCAATGGTAGTTATTTTCTATTACTGCGTTTGAATGCAAAGTAATTAACAATGTTGAATGATGGAAAATGGGAATAATAAGAATGTAGTCAATTATAAATAGTTTGTTGTTTCAAGAACCAAACATTTGCTGTAAGCAAAATTTTTATTTATGATGAAAATTCAAGTATTGTATTTATGGTTGAATAATTTTTATGTGCTTACATTAAGAGAGAGTGTGTGTGTTTTGGGGGTGAGAAGGAGAGACAAGGGGTGATAGAGATATAGATGGGGGAGAGGGCAGAAGGGAGAGGCAAAGACACTGAGGGAGGAAGAGATATATATATGGAGAGAGATGCTAAAGAGAGAGAAGGGGAAGAGAGAGAGGGATGGGAAAGGGAGTGAGGAAGAGAGAGATAGATAGATATAGAGAGAGTGTGTGTATGTTTAGGGGCTGAGATAGAGAGATAGAGAAGGGGAGACAGTGGGAGATAGAGATATAGATGGAGGAGGAAGAGATGTGTTTACACTAAAATCAATGCACATTATTAATCTAATTACTTTCAGATTAATCTATATCATACATCTTGTTGCATCAAATTAGAAATCAACATCTACACCAAAATCAATGCGAGTAGTGCAAACCATCAAATAGGATTAGAAATCAACATATAGAATGAAATCAATGCATCTAGTGAAAGAGATCAAATAGGATTAGAAATCAATATCTACACTGAAACGAATACATCTAATGCAAGCAATCAAATATGAGTAAAAATCAGCATCTACGTTGAAATCAATGCATCTAGTGTAAGGTATTAAATATGATTAGAAATCGACATCTACATTGAAATCAATGCATCTAGTGCAAGCGATTAAATAGGATTAGAAATTAATAACTACACTGAAACCAATGCATCCTGTGCAAGCAATCAAATAGGAGTAGAAATCAATATCTACACTAAAACCAATGCATCTAATGCAAGCAATCAAATATGAGTAGAAATCAACATCTACGCTGAAATCAATGCATCTAGTGTAAGGTATTAAATATGATTAGAAATCAACATCTACACCAAAATCAATGCATCTAGTGAAAGTGATCAAATAGGATTAGAAATCAATATCTACACTGAAACCAATGCATTCTGTTCAAGCAATCAAATAGGAGTAGAAATCAACATCGACATTGAAATCAATGCATCTAATGTACTATATTAAATAGAATTATAAATCGACATCTACATTGAAATCAATGCATATAGTGCATGTGATCAAACAGGATTAGAAATCAACAACTACATTGAAATTAATACATCTATTTTAGTGAAAATCTAAAATATTCATGACTTTCTAGATCTAACTTCTATGTCTGTATTTGTCTCTATGAGAATCTTTCTTCTCCCCTCTCTCTCTACCTTCCATTCTATGTTTATCTACCTCCCCCTCTTCTTCTCTCTCTCCCCCTCCCTCTCTCCCCCGTATCACTCTATCTACCTCTCCCTAACTTTCTTTATCTTTCTCTTCTTTCCTCTCTCCCCCTGCCATCTATATTTATATCTCCCTCCATCTCTCCTTATTTGTCTCTCTATCTCAACCCCCTAAACATAAGTCACGCTCTCTCTCTGCCCCCATATCTATCCATCTATCTCTCCCTCTTCCTTTACCTCTCTATATCTTCCCCTTCTCTCTCTCTGTACCCCCTCCATCTACATCTCTATCTCCCATCTATCCCTCTTCCTCCCTCCCTCTGTTTTCGTCTCTCTTCTACCCCCTCCCACACCCCATCTATACCTCTATCTCCCATTATCTCTCCTTCTCACCCCAAAAACACACTCTCTCTCTCTCTCTCTCTCTCTCTCTCTCTCTCTCCCCTTGTCACTACCTCTCCACCTTTCTCTCTCTATTTTTTCCTTCCCCTTCCAACATCATCTCTTTCTCCCCCTCTCCCTCTCCTCTCTCTCAAGTCCTCTCTCTTTTCCCTTCCTCTCTCTCCCCTTCTCTCCCACCTCCCTCTGTCTCTCCCCCATCATATACACACTCTCTCTCCACCCTCCAACTCTGTGACAATCTCCCACCCTCTCTCCTTCTCTCTCTCCCCCTCTCCCCCTCCATATCTATGTCTCCCTATCTCATTCTTCCCCTTCTTTCCCTATCTTTATCCTCTCCTTTTCTCTCTCTTCCCTTGTCTCCTCTCTCCCTCATTCCATCTTCATCTTTCCCTTGTCACTCCCTCTCTTTCCCCTCCAAATCCATCTCTCTCCCTCCCTCTCTCCCCTTCCTCTCTCTGTTCGTTTTTCTCTCTCACAGTGTCTCTCACATCTATGTCTCTCTTCCACACTCTATTCCCCCTTCCATCTCACTATCTTTCTTAAATATGATCCCATTGTATTGTATTTAAGAAAGTGTCTAAATTAATAAAAAGCATAATTGGTTGTAAAATATTAAACCTATATTTTGGATCAATCATGTTTTTTTTTTCTCGGTAAAACTATTCTATTATATACAAAAACAGAGTACAAATACAAACAAGCTGTCAAAAAGATCCAGCTACCTGGAAGTAATGGCAGCGTGGAACAACAACAATCGTAGTAGAAGAGGACGGACCAGACCCATAGTCATTCCCACACAAGGGAGAGAGTAAAAAGACCAATCCCGCGTAGGGGAATTCAAAAGCATTTTAACACAGAGTATCCATGTGTAAAAAATAAACCCTGAACACATATAATGCTCTACGGCAGCTTTGACACCATGCCACATTGACACACTAACACAAACATTTTGACACTAAGACATAGCCAAAAACAGAATAAACAAAATCCCATCATTACGGGCTACGCGACCTAAGAAGGAGCAGCATTTAGTCTTCTAGAACCTCATCCACTATCCTGCACGAGCCATATTCCTCCCTGTCCTGAGATTGAACCTCCTCTGTTGTTGTCGCGACAGGCTCCATCTTGACGTCCTCCTTCTAGCTGGATGGTCTTTCTGTTACCTTCACCGGATCAGCAGAGGGCGTCTCCATAGCTTTCGTGGTATCAACAAGTGGTGCCATCTCCTTTGAGCATTGGATTCGCCCTCGTCTTGGGCTTCCTCAGTGAATAGCACCGAAACATGGGCATTGATCTGGGGGCGGTTCAGAGGGCTATTGAAAGTGTAAACTACTGAGCCAAAGAAGGGCGAGGAAGAGGACCTACGAGAGTTGGCTTCCAGGAATTGGCTCTGCTTAAGAAAACTTGCTCCTTCAGCATTAGGGCAATGGCAGTGGCAGTGGCAATGATGAGAGGTCTCTGCATCTACTGAAGGGTGCAAGGAACCTCCTCGGGTGGAGCCTCGACGGCTGAGCATTCGCTATCAAGGCCGAACCATAATTTCAGAGCTGGACAGAGCCGAATTGGCTTGTAGAGAACAGAGAGAATCAAAAGCAAGCGGAGGAATGGACCTATCAGACGGGTGATGATCCTGAAGGAGGTTCGTATGAAAAACAGATGGATAGAGGCTGAAAATGACCTAAGAATTCGGAATTGAGGGGATGGCCTGTGAATTCAAACCATGGCTTAACCCCAACAGCACCAGAGGCAGCAGAAGAAATCCTATCCAAACCAGAATTGACATGGTAACTCCCGTGCCGCCACCATTAATATTACACCTGCCCTTGCCTCGAAGTGCTCCCACCATTACTATGGTATTCATGGGAGCTGAGGAGCCGAGCTCTGTTTCGCAGGCGGGATTGAATGGAGTGTTAATGCTCCTCTGCCGTGGTCCTTTGTTTCTGAACCAACGCCGTCAGGAATGTCCCTCTTCCCATGTGTATACAGCGCTTCTGCGCATGGCGGGTAGGTGGCCATCCCTGCTCGCCTGTCCCATCACCTGAATATCAACCATCAGCACCCGCATCCGGGGATCAATCATGTTAAAGAAAATACAATAATATAAAAATTTTAAAAATCATGCACTATCTTTCCTCTATCATTGTTAATCACTTTTCTTTCTCACTTCGCTTGGATCCTTGGTTAAGATGCATCTATCCTAGTTCATTATAATATTATTTATATTATATAAATCTCACATATGTATATATAAAACTATTCTCATATTTTAGTTTATTAAAACTCCATTTAATCTCTATGACAATATTGTTAGTAGTAGTGAGGATGGAGGGTTTAGAGATACCTCAAAAGTAATTATAACCTTTTTTTCTCTTAGATTTAATTAAAAATTGTATAAAATTAAATTAAATTAAAATATTTGGAAAATATTTTTATTTTTAAATAAGTTATTATTTTTTGGCATGTGGTATTGATAAGACATGGTATTGTAACAATTAAAAGCCTAGATCCATTACATAATAATCAAAAGTCTAGATGGCTCATGATATTGATAAACCATGGTAGTAGTCCATGGTATTATAATTTTCTTCCCTCCTGTCCCTCTCTATCTTTCTCTTGTGGGTATTGGCTCATGGTATTGTAAAAACCCTAATTAGAAGTTAATAATATCCATGGTAAATATTTATGATTAAAAATCTTGTCATATTGTAAATATTAAGCTTTTATTCGCTTATTAATTAAATTTATAGATGGAACACATCTGTATTAATTGTTACAAATATATTGATTATGTAAAATATAATACTACAATATTATGTTACCTGATATTTATAACCACCCCCACTTAATAAATAGTGGGAGGGGTGGGGAGAAATACTAATTAAAATGTAATATTATTAAATTTTACCTAATATTTCAAGCCACACCCCACCCTAAATATCACATTCTACTCAATATTTCCCCCAACTCCTACTAATTCTATTGAGCACCTTCCATTATATTGAGTTTACCTTCCTAGAACTGAAAACCTAAAATTTACCTCATTATTATTATTACAGTATCAGAAATCATACAACCAAAAACTTGAATGCCTCGAAATATAAATTTAGAGAAATCACACAACAAAACCTAAACACTACGAAATTTACATGGTAATTATTACAGGATATGCCCAATTTACATGCTTATTATTACATGATATGCCCAATTGAATCATCCACTTCCTATGCTTATTATTACAGGATATGCCCAATTGAATCATCCACTTCCTTCGATCTCTTTTTAAATTGTTTATATATCATTTTCAAAACTGAGTTTGTTAATATTAGCTGACATATTTTTTTATTTAATTAATTTTTTTAAAGTAACCTTACACATATCTTCACCATATAAAATATATATTAGGCAACACATATATACTAACGTGACACATATAATTTTTTTAATATTTTTTTTAATGTAATGTTACATGACAACATCTACCTTATGTTTTTTTAATATTTCTTTTTAATGTAAGTTACCTTGACAACATCTCCTTCATATTTTTTAATATTTTTTAATGTAACATTACTTATGTGACAACATCTCTCATACACTTGTAAAGAGACAACACAAGCAATGCCTCTCTACGCAATGATCTTGTCCTTTTGAACATATGACCTCTAAATACAACCACAATTTCCAAACTAAATTTAACTTTTAATACAAAAAGCACAACAAAAACACTTTTCTATAAAGGAAACTCTATTTTGATAAAGAGCATCTCAACAACTAAAAACTGCAAGTTTTGATTAAAAGCGAATATTAAACATTATTCACTAGTCAATCATCAGCTTGCTATTTTATTTTGTCCGTTAAATAAAAATAAAGTGATATTCAATATATAATAAATAAAATAAAATAAAAACACTAAACCAATTATTCACTTAATGTATGGTGCTAAATATTTAACTTCCTTTGACAAGACAACTCCCACGTTAAAAGCGAATAGATCTTATGCCAACTATTGGTTGTTATATATAGGAATACTGTAGCCGATGATCAGCTCGAACGGTGATAACAGTGCACTAACATTATGCATAATATTAACCTGCAGTGGTCATGAAGCTGAGATGGTGAAATTTTCGTCCCATCTTTCAGCTTAAATGGCGCTGGACATAACCATAACCAGAGCAGCATATAATCTAAGAAAGTAATGGGTCAAATTGTAGCGCTTATCCATAATTATTTTTTCATTAACAATTATATAATATTCGTTTCTCAATTTATATAATACTTCACAATAATTACCCATTATGCTGCTCCAATAAATTAATATAGACATTATATTATATATTCGTAGAGAAGAAACTATAGCGAACATACCTATAATTAATGAATATTGAATTGTTGCTCGGGTTTGGTTGGTATGTTCAATCTCACTCACCAGCTTCGCAAGAATTAGTTGACACTCATGACTAGCTTGGCAAGAATTTGATTGTACTTACTGACTGACAAAATTATTTTTGCCTAGGACTGGAGATATACGGGGCCGGCAAAGCATATCCAAAATAGCGATATGGAAGAAAGGTGTCAGCTGGAAACTTCGATGCTTGGATTTCTCAGGGTGAATTGTAATAGGTGTTGTGTATTTAGATCACAAAATGGCAGTGTAGAAGGTAGAAGCTCCCAGTGTGTTTAGTGGCATGTGCTTAAATTTAGGGATGTGTCTATTTACTAACACCTGTGGGTTTTGGTGTAACCGCAATTGTGACTCCAACAAGGGTTTTGGTGTAACCCCAATTGTGACTCCAACAAGTGATATTAAAGGCAAAGATTTAGAGTTCGAAACACACTGGACTCCAGTTTGGGAGAGATTATTAGCTCCCTGTTAATAGCAGTGTAGAAAGTAAAAGGTTATTTTCGGATAAAATAAATTGTGAAAATGGATTTAATACTATCCAAAAATTTTGAAATACTTAACCTTGAAGCTTAATAAATCTGAATTTCTTAAAATTTCTATAAAATTTTACTAAAATTGACAAGCTTCAGAAGATATTTAATATTTTCAAGAATATTTTCTAAATTCGTGGACAATTATCTCTGCCTTATTACACATCCCAACGAAAGAAATTGCAGCGAATATCCCTATGGTTAATGAATATTGAATTGCTGGTCTGGTTTGGTTTGTGTTCAATCTCACTCAACAACTTCACAAAGAATTTGACTATACCCACTGATCATCTTCACAAGAATTTGACTATACCCACTGATCATCTTCACAAGAATTTGATTGTTCTCACTGATTGAGCAAATCATATTCACCTACAGCTGGAGATAGATAGGCCGGTAAAGCAAAGCATTACCAAATGGGGATATAGTTTTTATATGTTCAATCTCAATCACCAACTTCAAAAGAATTTGATTATACTCATCGACCATATTTACAAGAATAATTTGATTATTGTTATTGACTGAGCAAATCATTTTCACCTGCAAAGTATTTCAAATAGGATACAGGAAGGCTATCCTTGAATATATTCTTATCCATCCAATTTTAAAATCTTCTTCAAAATTTATAATCAGATTAAAAAAATCAAATGAAAAATTCTATCATGGGAATGAAATGGATCATCAAATTAGGTGTATAATATCCTTCAATCTATTCTTATCCAACCAATTTTAAATATTCTTCAAAATTTATAATCCCACTAAAAAAATCAAATGAAAATTTCTATAATTGGATTTTCAAAGTAAATTTAAATATATTCTCATTCAATGAAATGTATCATGAAATTAAGTGTATAGTGAATATTATCTTCATTAGTCCACAATTATCTCTGCTTTATCAATATGTATTCCTTGGTTTATGCCACAACGATATTCTCTCATTAAATTAAGTGTATAATTAATAGTATCTAAATTCGTCCACAATTATGTATGCTTTAACAAAGTGATTCCTGGGTTTATGTTGCAAAGATATTCTCCCATGGTTAACTTTACTAAAATGTATATATTCTACTTTTTAAGATTTAAATTTATAATTTTCTATTAAAAATAGATAATTTTAATTATTTTATTAATATTATATAGATAAAATTTTTTTATTAAAAGTTTTTTTAATTTATTATGGTTCACAAAAATTTGATTATAGAAAATATTTTTCTAATTAAATAAGAAAAAGAATTATATATATATATATATATATATATATATATATATATATATATATATATAAATACTTATTTTTATAATATAATATAAGATAGGGTTGTTTCCATTTTTTGAAAATAAATTTATATAAAATTTTGAATTTCCAATCTATAATAAATTAGGTATAAATATTTGAATGGTTCAATATTTTATCCTTATGCAAAATTATAATTATAATAGAAAAGTCAGAAAGGTAAATATTTAGAAAATTAATAAAAAAATAATGTTAAATTTAATTTGTTAGGAAAACGATTAAAATAATTAAAAGAATATTAAAATTGAATTAAAAAAATATAAAAAAATAATATATAAGAAATGTAATTGATTAACTTAATATTTTAAATAAATAAAAAATTTAAAAAGACTAAAAAAGAGGAGAGGGTAAAACTATTCAATAACGAATTTTTAATTTTGATTAAATTTTTAGGTATTTCTTTCATCAACGTTATTAGAATTTTTTAATGTTTATAATTTACATATTGATGTGATAGGAGTAGCTAGATTTTGAAGTTAAAATTTTAGTTGACTCAAAGCAAATGAGATGATTATGTTAATTTTTATATTGGTATGAGAGGAGTAACAAGATTTTGAAGTTAAAATTTTAATTTGCTCAAGGCAAATAAAATGATTATGTTTGTGGAAGTTTTCAAGGATAGCTGATTTAGAAATACAATTTTGGAAGGATAAACTTTTTGGCCAACCACTAGGTTAGATATATCCTTAGTTGTTTTTAATAATTGTTTTTTGGAATTTGTACCTTAGAGGTACCAAATTCTTCTTCTTGTGCCAAAATTGAAACCTACACAATATAACAATTAAATGTTAGAACATAAACTAAAAATAAAAATTTGCTCAATTCTACCATTATAGAAAAAACAAAGCAAGCGACAAACACAATGAATACAAAGAATAATGGGTAGAAACACTATTTTATTAATAATTGATTGACGTGACAATGATCCACAAAAGAGACACTAAGGAGAATGGATTCAAGAAATATGAGCCCTCTCATACACTCCATAGAATGGTCCTTTTGTCCTTCTTTTGCAAGCTCTCTCTCCTTCTAAGAAGCTATCGAAGTCTTTCAAAAATTAAAGCTTACAAGTTCACAATGTGTATGCAATCAAGCTTGGAAATTTGAGAAAATTTCATCAAGATGTTGGCAACATGACAATGTACTTCTTCTCCTGATTCAATTGGTCACCCAATTTGGTATTTATAGAGTCTTTCCAACCATTCATGGTGGTTGTATCATTGAATGGTAGTAGTTGTTATTTCACATTTGGAATGAATATGATGGAGCCTTGAAGTCTAAGTACCTCTCCATAAATTGTGTTCAACCTTTAACCTTCCTATTTGTAGTTTATTCTTGTCACTGCCCCATTTTGGTGAGATTTCCCATGCCTTTCAATGTAAATATGTCATGCCTATGGATTTGCATGTGTGTTTAAGAAACAATCATGTGAATCTATGCAAAATATGAAATGTGGATTTGTGAAAATGAGAAAACCCCATTTTAATGAAATTTTTTGGTGATCACCAATTACAATGTGTAAGCAATTTTTAGGTGATAATATTTTTTCCTTAATGTATGAGGTTAGGAGTAGATATGTAGCCAAAATACATAATTGTTTTCTATAGTGCACACTACTTATGATGATGTCATGAGAGAGTGATAAATTAAGGAAACGAGGATGACCTCTAGAAGATGGAGAAGAGACTACCTATAAAACATTCTTATTGGAAATAGATATATAGAATATACGAATGAGATGGGCATATCCCATGCTAGCTTGTGATCATGATCAATAAATTTAATTACAATGAGTAACAATATTGTGAGTGATCTTGTCTGAGGTTCCATGGGACTTATAAGTTGAAGTAGAAATATGCATCACCCTTAAGGAAGTTTCAATGGGAACACACCTATAACTATGAAAATAAATAAAATGTTCAAAGTGATGGCTAAAAAACATTGCTCCACCCATAGAGTCTTCAATTGAATATTGAAAGTTATAACTATCATAAGCTGCACTCGAACTTGCTATGATAGGGTGTTGAATTTGAACAACAAGAGGGCCAACGAAAGAAAAGAGAAATGATGATTCTCTTTGTTCCATCCAGGGTTCATCATTATAAATAGGAATGAGAAACAAGATATCGCTGAACTTTTGGAATGCGTGAGCTAAAATTAACAGGAAGGAAGACACGATGTCGAAGGGAAGAGAACACTTGGAATCAACTTGTAGGAGTGTCAAGTACCAAACTATAAAAAAATAATCCAAGGTCATGATGATGAGGTTAACAAAGGTAGTTAAGACACTATGGACTTCCCTTGGATGGATCATAAGTGATAGGTGAGCAAAGAGTGGAACCATATCGATAGTCTATTGAGGACTTTTAATAGAAAAGTGATATTTGTGCCAATTACATTTTATCTTTTTTCCATTTTCTTATTGTAATTGGAACTATGACTAACAAAAGGTTTGTTAAAAAATTATACTGAATTTGAAATGATGTGGATAATATTATTATTATTGTGTAGAGAGATTATTTTTACAATTTGTAATATGAAATTATGAGAAACAAATGTAATTCCTTTGGTGGTCAATTTGAAGTTCACACACGAATTTATTATTTTATATTATAATTGATTTTACTTCCTAATATGTTAAAATATATATATTAATGGAAAAAAATTAGAAAAAAATATTATTAATAAACATATATCTAAAATAAAATATTTCAATTAAAATTTATTCTAAATAAGCCAATAAAATAGGTTAATGGGTGATCACAATGTTATTAAATATCACATGACGAATACAATTCAAAATTTAAATTCCTCTAATCAAGCTAACAAAAAAGTATCTAAAACATTTTAATAATATATTGATTAATAAAAAATATATATTTAATTGTAAATATGTAAATTTAAATATATTTTAGGTGATAAATTTACTTTCACAAACATATTTAGATAATAAAAATAAAAACCTTACCAAAAATTATATAATAAAATTTCAACTAAGAACCAAAACATCTCATAGTCAAATTGATCTTTTATGAATTTATCCTATATTAAAATTTCACGGTGAAAAATTTAATCTATAAATTTATTATCAAAAACATCTTAAACATTCTATCTAAAGCCCACATCCACATGAATGACGTGATTTCTTAAAGTTAGAGAAGTCTTGTGTTTATGAAAAGTCTAGCATTTGCTTCAATTTTTAAAAATTTCGACCTTATTTTATGTCTTGGCAGGGTATTGAGATTTTGATAATAACTTATTAAATATTATATAGATATGGATATACATAGTTAAATATATCAATAACATGTATTTAATGTTATAATATAAATATATATTTATATTATATTACAATTTGAATGTGTTTTAAGGAATGAATTTATTTTTATTTAGCAGATAATAAAAAGTCGTAATTTTATTAAAATATAGAGTAAGATTAAAAAAAAAAACAAAATATTTAATAGTTAAGTTTTATGAATTTATCAATACGTAAAATAAATTCACAATTTTATTAAAAATTATATAATAAGATTTTTTTTCTCTGTAAAAACTACCTATTATATTATGTACAGTGGGTAAATTACATCCAGGATAACAAAATGCCCAAGGCCATCAGTGGCGCTGTGGGCTTGACTTTTACAGGACAAAACATGCCCAGACAGGGGCTTTACTGCTGTGCAGAGACATCGACAGTTAATCATTGAAGAACAGACAAAACCTCGACAATTCTGGAACACCCACGCAGGGGCACGAAAGCTGCCTTAAACCGCCCTCGCAGGGGCTCGAAAACTACCTTGAACCACCCATGCAGGGGTGCGACTGCTGCATTGGACCGCCCACGCAGGGGCACAAAAAACTGGCTTGAACTACCCACACAGGGGCATGGGAGCAAAAACGTAAACATTCGGCACTGGGGTATCAGACTATTAAAACCTGGACTCGATATAACCAAAACATACCCAAAGATCGAATCAAGACCAGAAAGAACCAGAACAAAACCTGAACAGTGCGGGGTGAGGAAGAGGTGGTCCAGCTGAGGGCTATTCTGGTGGCTTCTCCTCCACCACTTCGCACCAGCCGTATCTTTCCTGTAGTGCTTCCCAGTCCTCCTCATCGTTTTCCTTGGTGGTCATGGTTTCCTGAGCTAGAGGGATTTTTGGAGCCTGCCCCGACGTCGCCGCTGGTGGCTGTTCTTCTGCCCCCTGGCCTCCCACTGGGGATTTTCCCATGCTTCTTGCGCCTTCATCTTCATCTTCAGGTTCTTCGAGAAAAAGGACTGAAACGTGGGCGTTGATGCGTGGCCTATCCCGCGTGCTACCAAAGGAGAATATCGCAGACCCGAATGCTGGAGCAGGGGAAGGCTCCGCCTCAAAATCGCCCGTGTCCAGGATCTGGCTGGCCTGAATGGGGGTGGCCTGAACTCCTTTGTGGCAGCGGCAGCGACAGCAATGCACCCGCGGTCGATCAGCTGGAGGGCAAGCTGGCCTTCCACGAGCTGCTCCTCTGCGACGAAACATAGCTGCAGGGGCAGATAAGGATGCAGAAGCAGTGATAGCTCTGCGCCCCACAATCCAGAGCCCCCTTCGAACAGTGCCCTCACAACACTCAACGTTAATCCTGGAAACGTTGCCCACAGACCTGGATACCTGAACGAGGAAGCAGCAAATGAGCGTCTGAGCGCCATGATCCGGCCGACCTCCCTTAAAATTAACCCAAATCACCGTAGCTGCAGTCTGCTTACTTGCCATGGTGACATAACCCGCATTGATGGCCTGCCGCCTTCCCTGAGTTGTAATTCCATGGCGGTGGGGAGAGGAGTTAATGCAGAGTTTGAGCACGAGATGGCACATGGCTTCCCTGTGGCTCTTTGCTGACAACTGTCTCGTCACCCGCATCTGGGGAATTATATAATAAGATTTAATAAAAATCAAAATATTTAATAGTTGGGTTAAGCTTTTATGAATCTATCATATATAAAAAAAAATTAAATTTATAAATATAATTTTACTCTAAAAAATTTTGAAAAATTAATTTATAATCTATATTTATTATAAAAAAATATCTTAGTAATTCTATTCGACCCCAAAATCCACATGAATGACATGATTTCTTAAGACTAGATAAGTCTGGTGTTTATGAAAAGCCTAACAAATTTATTCCAAATTTTAAAAAATTGAGACTTTATTTTATAATTTAGGAAAGTATTGAGATTTTAACAAGTATAGTAGTTCGTTTTTATTGTTTAAGTTAAATATAGCTAAATTAAAACAAAAACACTAAATTGAAGTTAAATAAAAATTGAGACTTTATTTTATAATTTAGGAAAGTATTGAGATTTTAACAAGTAAAGTATAGTAGTTAGTTTTTATTGTTTAAGTTAAATATAGCTAAATTAAAACAAAAACACTAAATTGAAGTTAGCTTTAAGGTTTAGAATTTACTTAATTTAGGTTTTGTTGATTGTTTTATTGATTGTTGAATTGAGTATTTTCCTAATTGTAATTCTACATGGTGGTCATGGAAAATTCTCACATAATTTGAAGTATAAAAATCAATTTGCATGAATATTCAGTAATAGTTGATTTAAAAATATATTAGATTTTTTTTTGTAGTTTTATTATATTCTTTTGTAAATAAATTAATTATTAGATATTGTAGTTAAAGGAAAAACTAATTTTTATTTATTTAAAATAATAATATTATAAGTTTTTAATAGTTGATTTTTTAAAAATATATTAGATTTTGTAGTTTATTATATTGTTTTGTTAAATTAAAAATAATTATTAGAATATTGTAGTTAAAGAAAACCAATTTTATATTATTTTAAAAAATAATAATATTATAAGTTTTTGATTGGCTGAAACATATGAAAACATCATTAATTATAGTTTGAATATTACCAAAAAAATAATTTTAAAGATGTATTAGAAATTAAAAATGTATTTTAATTTAAAAACAAAATTAAATAATTATGAGAATAAAATTAGTCTGAATTATCTAAGTTTTACACCATGATTTTTGCACTTAGAGTTGCATTCTACAACCCAGTATGAGATGATGTGTAAGTATGTCACGACTACAATATAATGATAATAATAAAATAAAAATTGCACCTACAAGTGCATTCTACAACCCAACCCAGTGTGAGAGGATGTGTAAGTATGTCACTACTCTAATATAATTAAAAAACTACTATATAATTCAACACAAAGAATAGAAAATACTTCACCAAAATATTTTAATTTTAATTTTTTTAATGAAATATTTGTAAAATGAATATTTAAAAGAAAAAACCATATTTTATCGATATATTAAAATATTTAAAGACATAAATTGTAGTATTTGAAAATATTAATTTCGTATAGTCTTATTATAAATTTTGTTATCATGTTTGTGTTTTTTTTTTCACTGCGAAAATTGAACTGTTTATTAACACATTAAAAAGTTACATGTGTAGATGCAATTAAGCATTTTATAAACTATGAATCCACCATGAAGCAAACAAAGCCACAATGGAAATGAGCATAGCTACAAACTATTTAGGTCCATATATAAAAACTAATCTCTGACCCTTTTCTTGCCTCCTAATTATCAAAGAAAATGACCCTTACAAAAAGCATGTTCTTACAAAAACATTTGTATCTAGTAAAAAACATGTATGAATAAAATGTTTGATGTATCAATAAATTGTCCAATAACCAGCTAATCTAATAAAACATAATAATATAGTAAAAGAGTAATTGTCGGAATAAATAGATCATTTGTTGTATGGCCGCTGATCTGACATATAGATCCTTCCTTCCTCTATTTATGTTCCTGTTGCAAACCTTCCTTAGAAAGGAGGTCTACCTCTAAGTTCCACTCCTTGTATATCTCGCAAACATATATAAAATCAAAACCCATTTTTAATTGAAAATTTTCTTCTATGAGTGGAATTAAAATATGATTTCAACATCTTTGCAATTCATTAAACAATTTTACAGCATTTAATGAGTCACCAAATATTTGGACTGATCTAATCCCCAAATGTTTAAGCTAACACACTAAGTAAATATCTATGTCCCTTTTTTGGGCCTCCGCATTATTGGAGAAAACAACCCTTACAAAAAAACATGTTCTTACAAAAACATTTGTATCCATTAAAAACCATGTATGAATAAAATGTTTGAGGTATCAATAAATTGTCCAATAACCAGTTAATCTGATAAAACATAATAAGATAGTAAAAGAGTAATTGTCAGACAAAATAGATCATCTGTTGTATGGCTGCTAATCCGACACACGAATTCTTTCTTCCTCTATTTCTGTTATACGTCAGTTGCCCAAAACCTGTTGCAAACCTTCCTTAGAATGGAGGTCTACCTTTGAGTTCCACTCCTTGTATATGTGGAAAACAAATATAAAACCAAAAACCATTTTTAATTGAAAATTTTCTTCTATGAGTGGTATCAAAATATGGTTTTGACATATTTGCACTTCATTAAACCATTTTATAACATTTAATGAGTCACCAAATATTTGGATTGATCTAATCCCCAAATGTTTAAGCCAACACAATAAGTATTACGAGGATTATAGCTTTGCATAATTCTTAGTTCCCAAGCCAAGACCAACAAAAGCTTTGAAATTTTTGGCTTCATTGATGTTCATAACAAACCCCAACCCACATTTGTTTTGTGCATCAGATGCGCCATCAAACTATGCCCATGGCATATCTGATCTAATCTGTTCTTCTCTAATTATCCTAGTGGTATGGTTTGGAGAAGACGAGGGAATTAAAGAATAAATAGAAGCACACTCTACCGCAATTGGAGAGGGTGACGTTGAGAGGTCCTGAAAAATTCCTGTGTTCCTTGCCATCCATATACCCCAAGATATGATCAAAAGGATGTTTCTTAGGATATCATTTGATAATGAATTCCACCAGTTTTGTGAGGCTTCCAAAATACTTGCCCCATTCCATATTAATCTTATCCCAAAAATCTCGCCGTGGTCTCCCAAATTTTGATGATGAAAGGAAAACTTAGGAATAAATGGCCAACTGATTCTTTTAAGTTTTTGCATAAAACGCATCAACCAGGTCCATGTTTGTTTCACTTCTACAAGTTATCCCATGTGGGAACTTTGTTCTTAAGGATGCACTAGAAAAATAGTCTTGACTTCGTTGGGATTTTCAATTTCCATGACAGTTTGCACCACCAAGCCTACACCTCCCATGCTCTTCTAACAATTAGATAACTATATTCATACTTTAGGGAGTATTGACCTGTAAGAGTGTGTGCCCATCGAACCTCATCTGTAAAATCCCTTTTCCTGACATGTGTGCATTGTAACTATCTAATATAATTCTTCCACTCATCTCCCCATTGAGGCTCAAGTTGAAATCCTCAGTAGTTTTCCATCCTTGATGCCAATTCATTGATAATTTAGCTTTCAAAATCTAATTCAGGAATAAAAAACCTTAGTTTTTGAGAAAATCCATTATCTCCCTAGTAAGAACAAAACCCTCACTACATCCCACCCATGGGTCAATTCATATTTTGATGTTTTCTCCATTTCTAACGTGTCAAGCAAGTCCATCTTCCATGATACTGAAGGAGTCTACAATTTCCTTCCAAATTATTGATGTGCTTAAGGGTTTTTTTAACTATCTTATGCATTCATTCATCAATAATGATTGGATCAATATATTTCCTTTTCACCACAGTTATCCACAGATAATCCATTGATAATAACTTCCACCCTGATTTTTCTACCAAAGATGTTGCAAAATATGGGAGATCCTTTATAACCTAACCTCCCCAAGCCTTTGGGCAAGTAATTTTGTTCCAAGCTACCTAAGGAAGTGGTACATCCTCCTTTCAACCAGCCCAGAGAAAGTGGCCATACAAATTCCTTATTTGGGAAATGATGCCTTTTGGAACCCAGGTGAGAGTGAAACAATAAATAGAAATAGAAATAAGAATTGATTTGATTAATACCAATCTACCAGCTCTCAAAAGCCACTTAAAATTCCAATGTTTAATACAGTTTTAAGTTTTTTCCAACAACCAATTCCATTCATGTTTCCTATAGGTATCTAGTTTGAGATGGAACCTTGGATATTTAAAGCTATCCATCATGGGCTTTGCTTCAAAGGGGAGTATTGAGATAATTTTGTTTACCTCATTCACCGAAAAGCCTTCATGAACTATTGAGGATTTTTGAACATTAGTACACATCCTGGTAGCTTTGAGAAACAAATCAAGAGAGAGTTTCAATTGTTGAATATCTCCCCTACTTCCATCAGTGAACAAAATGATTTCATCAACAAATAGTAGATCAGTGATAAACTGATATATTACTATGATTCCTTTTAACTCAACTCTTCATTTAGTGGTAAGAATTGCATGTTTTAGACCTTCTGCTGCAACTAAAAAGAGTAGCGACGACAAAGGGCAACCTTGTCTAAGCACTCTCTGATTGTGGAAAAAATGGGATGTTGCACTATTGCTAAGAACAACAAAGCTCACATTTGAAATGCATCCCATGACCTAGTTGATGAAACTAATACCAAAACCTAGGTGTGTCAGCAGAATACATACATATAACGAACTAATTTTGTTATATGCCCTTGAGAGATCAATTTTAACTATCCTACCTTTTATTATTCTCCTCTTTATACTATGAATCAAATCCTAAGCTACCCCTGTGGCTACATGGATCTATTTGCCATTAAGAAACCCTAATTGTTCCTTAAAAATATTTCTAGAGATGATTGGTTTCATGCGAATAACAATAATTTTGGCAATGATTTTTTATATACAATTATAAAGTGAAATAGGCCTAAAATTTTCAAAGGATGAAGGGTCATCCATTATAGGGATTAAAGTTATAAAGGTAGAGTTGAAAGGTTGATAAACATAACCTTTGAGACGAAATTCCTCCACCAATCGAGTAAGCTATTCCCCAATTAGCTCAAAGAAATGTTGGAAGAATTCCATTGTCCAACCATTTGGCCCTAGACTCTTGTCTTTCTGTATAGTTTTAATTACCCCTTAAACTTCACATTTTGAGACAGGAACCATAAGCAACTCATTTTATTCTTCGTCCACATATCTAGGGAACAATTGAGCCACCTAGATGACCTCTGCAATTGAAGCTTCTTCTGGGGCTCTGAACAGGTCTTTGAAGTGATATCTTCCCAGAGTTTCTAGCTCATCAAAATATTTTGAGCTTCCCCCATCTTCTCAATTCATTTCCCAAATAGTGTTTATATTTTTCCTTCCCTTTGCATAGTTTTGAAAAACAATTGAGTTCTCATCCCTAGCTCAAAGCCAAATTTCTCTGCTTTTGAGTCTCCATTGTTCTTCAATATTATTAAGAATCTTTCTTCTTCTAGATTCACACTATTTGATCCTTTCCATCTTCTCCTCAGTCTCATACCCATCTACTTCTACACTTTCCAAGAATTCTAGTTCTTCAGCAATACGATTTAATTCAACTTCATCCCTTATATTTTTTTTATTTAGCCTAGTTTATCATTTCCTATTTCATTCTTTTAAGGTTTTCCAAGAAAGACTGAGCTAGAGATTAATCTTGGTTCTGATCTAGAGGCCTCTAGGTGTCTTTGACTAATTTGTTGTAAATAAGCTCTTTGGGCCAAGAAGGTTTGAGTTTAAAGGGTTAAAAAGGCTTCTTACTGGTCCCTTTTAGCTCCAGGAGGATGGGAAAATGGTTTGATTCCCATCCTAATCCAACCCACTACCTAAAGAATAGGATTTTATTAACCAATTCCTCTTTCAATAGGAAACAATCCAATCTCTCAGCTACCATGGATTCCCCTGCATGCTTGTTGCTCTATGTAGGTTTAGATTTTATCAGGTTTACGTCAATAAGCTTCCCTATTCGAAGTTCATTCAAAAATAAATCATCCACAGGATCGACTTGGGCCAAATAACCCCAGGTCTTAGACATTCCCAATGAAAAGTTGAAAGCCCCCTCCACCACCAAATTAGGGTTTTTCATGAAAGATTTAGAAAGTGGGTTGTTCCGAAAAGAGGCCATGTCTTGAGATCGCCTGTAAATGTTGATGAGAGATAGTTTTGAGCATAGATCTCATGAGTAAACCTCAACCCCCAAAACCAAGTCAGATCCCCAAGAATTTAACAACATCATACTACTATCTCTGAATCCCGATGCAAGGCCCCTGAATATTCCTTTTACATCAGTAGTCACAAAGGACCAGCCCAACATCATTTTACTAAGGGAATTCAACACGATCTCGCCTGCTCTAAGCATTTATTGAAGCATAATAACACCAGGACAATAATTTTGAAATAGAACTTTTAAAGCTAGCTTCTTTTGGGTGTTATAAAACCCATGACAATTGAAAGACAAAATAATCATTTGGTAACCATGACAGGGAATTGCACTGCTCTAAGCGTCCCTTTGAGGGATAATTGTTTTCCATTAGAAATATCAAAATTTTCTTTTAATTGAGCCTCAGATAATTTTGACTTTTTGCCTCGAGTCTTTCAAGGCAATGAGGATTGCTGGATCCCTACTAGCCCTCCTACATACTCTAAAGGAAGGTCCCTCTTTTCCCAAGGATGTAGGTAATAGTGAGGTTTCTTTCAGGAGTCCAAAGGGAGTGAAGAAAGCTCAGGTCTAGACAGAGAGGTCTTAGCTAATTTTAGAGTTGGGATAGAGGTAATTATACTCTCTAGGGTGAAAGGCACACTACCGATAATAAGAGATTCTGTCATAAAAGGTCTAGAAGTACCAAGCCTAGGGATAACATTTAACAAAGATTGAAGATAACTCATTAAAGACGAGGGAGGATTAAAACAAGTACCCAACAACTAGGGCACTGGATTGATGGATTCAACCTCGTCCTAAGCCTCTTGATGATGTTCCTACTCTGGAAAAATTTGTATCCCCGACCTCACATTTTGTTCCTCTTGTACCTCCGTCGGCATGTGAATCCAATCATGTTGATTCCCTATCTCCTCTGTCTATGCAATGGCCTCCTCTTCAGCATGTTTTTGACCATATATCCCTAGCTCGCCCCTTTCCCTTCTTCTTATGAATCCCAAGGGGAAATCACACACTAGATCTCCATGTTGATGGCATCAGTGGCATCCGAAGGGAAACTTCTCGTAGTCAAGAGTGTGAGAGAAATAATACCCTTGAAGTTGAATTTATATTTTTTTGTCCAATCGCTCATTTGGGTCCATTCTTACCAAAATTTAGGCCACATTCCTATTCTTTGTATCCACAAACAACATGTCTGCCTCCAAGAAGAGACCCAATTTGTTACCTATGGCTTTGAAAATATCGTCCTTCTAGAGATGTGGGGGAAAAGTTAGAAGTTGAACCCAAACATGTATCTCTTCTAATTTTTCTCTCTGAGCATCAAATATGGGATTCTATTTCTTGAATAAGATTAATGATATCCCAAAGAACCAGTTGTGCTCTAGTACCCATTCCAAAGTCTCACCCTTATTGAATATAATCATGAACCATCCCCTTGCCAATGTGATCACTTCTAACTAATTATCCAGAGCCCCACACCATGCCTTAGTAATCCATTCTAATATGTACTTTTATGAGTAGTTTCTTCCGTTTTCTCTTCCAACCTGGATTAGTTATGAGGCTTCCATAGCTTTATCTATCTAGATAACAAACCCAAGAACCAGATTTCAGAATTCCACTTTCTTCCTTGTAAATTTCCCATTCTTTCTCTTTAATCTAGTATTCTGGGCATTCTCAACTGATATTAAAATTGATTGCCCCTCCTGCACATGGTTCTCTTCCTTAGGAAGTGGCCCTAACCAATCCTCTATTGACACATTTTGAGTGATAAAATCCTCATGTTATATATTTTCACCCTCCACTTATTGAATGTATTTTGGAACCACTCCCCCGCATCAAGAGAGCCAAACCCCATAAACCCTTCATTCTTGTAGCCCTGAAAATATGTAGAGGGATGACAAGCCCATTTCTTCACACTTCTTACAGATAAGTTTTGTACTGCTCCTTCCTTTAGAGCTAAAATCTCTTGAATAAATCCCTCTCCTGTCACCACTTACAAACTGAGAATTAGGAAGGGTTTGGGAGTCTCGATTTCCTTCTGACTGACTAACAATTTACATGCATGGGATCTGTTCAATATTTGACATATACCCAAATCATTTGGTAGTAGATCCTCAAACAAACATGAATTTATCCCCTCATTCCCCCTAGGGCCATTACTTATGACTATGTCTTCCAACTCTCTTGAGAAAATTCTAGTACGTGGAAACACTGAGGGGTTTTTTGAACTTACCGATGTATCCATCGACTTGCCTAAGATTGATTCGCTAAATTCACTGTAGTCACTTGACCTTCTAGTATATAGATGTCAGAAACCCAACAAGCTTCCTTTGAAGCATAGGGTTTTCCTTCATCTAGAAACCCTAAACCATCCTCAAAGTTCCAATCTAGCATAATGACTCCCATTTTTCTAGTTGGGGGTCTAGCTTGAAGAATCACCTTGGCTAGATTTTGCTGAGTGGGCTCCAAGAACCAATCATATAGGATGTCTTCTGGCTCTGCTCCAGGTCAACACAATCCCTCAGGTTGACCATTTCTATTGTCTGAGGCAGAAAGTAATAACTGTAACTATCCTTGTTGTTTATCTCTTGGTAAGAGGCTGCTAAGGGTAACCACAATGAGAAAAAACATAAAACAGTAAAACTTTTCCTTGAAACCACATTGGTTATCCTTCTCTGTTTCCAACTGGTGTCATTTCCCATGTGAATCCCATTATTTCCATGTAGGGGCCATGTGTTGGCACATCCCTGCCATGAATTCCCATTCATACGATGTTTCTCACTACCCTTCATCGCTCTTGATGCAACCCTCCACTGAACCCTAAACTCCATTTTTTCTATTCTCTAAAGTTCAAAGAGTGAGCAACATAATATTTAAAAAAAAACAACTCATAGTACAAGTGAGTAACAAGGAAATTATTTTCAATCATGTTTGTGTTAAGATTAATATTAGTATTTGATAGAAATTGAGAGATGACCAAAGAGAGATTGTGCACACACAAATCACACTATAGTCTTATTTATCACAACAATTACATATATATAGGAGATAACATATTGACTTCGACACATCTAGATTATGACTACTGTTAGAGCTCCAAGAAACTCTCCTAGGTTGTAGCTCGGAGATTCCTGGTAACATATAAATTCAACTTATTGTTGCAATGGATGAATGGAAGGAATGATGCTTGTTCAAGCTAGATAACCACTTCGACTTTGTTTCACTCTAGAAATCCGTGAACACCCCTAGAATACAAGGCTTTCTACCACCAGCTACTCACAGTTTAGAGATAAGGTGAATATGGAGAATACTAACCACACCAGTATTGCACAAGACCTTGTGATGGCCGACTGCAACTAGTAAGAAGCTTGTAAATCTATTCTACTAACGCACAGACAGGATGACAACTCTCTGCCACTAGATAAAAAGAAACTTGGGTAACCTATTCAGTGATACATTCAACAATATAACACATAGATAGGATGACAACTTTCTAGTGCTAAACCTTAAAGATCAAGAATACAACATATCAGGCACAACTTATAATAGAGAGGAAATGGAAAGTGAGCAGTTAACAACAAAAGATGCTTGTATTAGCTGAAAACAAAGATGAGACGCTACAAGTGGCAAAATATCCACAGTCTCCAGAAGTTGAACCTTACATCAAAACATCAACCATAAACCCTAATTACATCTTGTTTCTCGGTATTATAAATTTTACATTACAAAGGCCCTTGGGCCATTTAGGTATAGAGGGGTCATAATTGACCACCAACTACATTTAACTACCTGATGGAGTCTCTGACTATGTTTTCTTGGTGTAGTGGGCAAATCAGATTTGCTCAGGTGCTGTGTTGTCCTCTTAGGTAGTTGGAGTGTTCGTATCAGTGAGTTTCCATAATTGGTAAATGCTACTATGGGGTCGTGCATGTCCTTTCTTTCCTTGAGCCATACTACCTATTAAACATGGTTATTGAGGCTTTACTGTGACTGGTATAGGCATGTTGATCACCTCCTTCCTTCGGACGAACGGAGTGGTCAAAGGATGTGGGGTGCATGGGTTAATCGACGGGTTAGATGAGTGGAGATAATGATTGTCAGATCGAAGAAAAGGATGGCAGAAAATAGTTCTACGAGATTATCGGGCGAGGTGGGAGTAGATTGATTTTTAGGCCATTAGATCTTGGGTGGCCAGATCTCATGGTGATTGGGCGGTGAAGCTGTGTTGTTGTTAAATGGTCGGGTGGATAGGTTAGGCGGTAAACGGTATTGATCGCGCCACCTTTGAGCATAAAGCGGTAAAATGACAGGGGCGTGCGATCCCACTCAGAGGATGACACGTAGCGGCGGATGAGAGAGAAAAACCACTCTCATCGAGTGCTAACGTTTGGGTGAGTTGCGGGCGTGGGGAGAGTGAATGTCATCAGATCTCAGTGGGGACAATTGGACAGTCGAGAAATGGTCATGCAGGTCGCTTTAGCGGGTGCGACGGGAGCCGTCGGATTGGCGAGGGAAATCAATAGCTTAGATTAAAGGTGAAGAATTTTAAAGGCGTGAAGTCACATGGCTATGGTTTTATGGACGGTCCAAACCTTTGCGCTCGGGGCTGAAGGAAAAGGAGTTTTGTGTTTTTTTTAAACGAAAAACATAGGAAATGGAGATGAAGGGAGGATGAGCACGGCAAAGGAAAAAAGTGAAAATGACCATTATGGGCCTCCTTTAAGCACAACCAACACAACCAAGATTATCTCTGATATTTATATAACAGTGCTAACATTGGCTCCTTCTGGGGATGAGATCCTCCCTGTGAGGTCTCAAGAATTGTAGATCATTGCCTTTCCTACAAAAACTAGATCGAAAAAATTTCCTAGTGTTCCATTGGGCATGGAGTCTAATTGAGCTTACACTAAAACTGATAAAACAACATATTTACAACATTAAGGCCCAAATACCTTAATAGCATAAACCTTTAGAAATCATCCATTAACTGGACCATCAAAAACTGTCTCTCCTTCCATACTTTGCAGTGTGAAAGTGTTGTTCCCCTAGATCTGAGAAATGATAAAAGGCCCAGTCCAGAGAGCATCAAACTTCCCATGGTTTCCTTTCTTCTCCTTTAGTGCATCCCACTTAAGAACCAAGTCCCCAACTTGAAAACTGTCTATCTTTGCCTTTTTGTCAAAGGCTTCCTTAATTCTCTTCTAATGTGCTGCAAACCTTTCGACCAACTATTCTCTGATTTGATGCACTTCTGCTAAATCAATGATCCTCCTAGCCATATCATTTTCTTCATTTTGTTCTTCCTGCAAGAATTTTGCAACAGGGAGGGTTAACTGAATTAGGAATACAACCTCAGTGCCATATACCAGATTGAATGGAGAATTCCCTATGGATCTTTTGGTAGTCACTCCGTGAGCCCACAATGCATATTTTAGCTTGGAATCCTTGTTCTTTTTGTTGTCTTCCAGCAACTTTTTTATTATCCTTATCAGGCTCTTTTTGGAAAATTCTGCTAGACCATTTCCTTGAGGGTAATATGAGGTGGAATGTACCAGTTTAATGCCCATTGAGTCACACATGTCCACCAACTCTTTTGTCCTGAAGGCTGCTCCATTGTCTGTAACTAGTTTATGTGGGCAACCAAACCTGGTGAAAATATTTTCAGTTAAGAACTTCATGACCACATGATGTTCAGCTTTCCTGGTAGGGATGGCCTCAATCCACTTAGTGAAGTAGTCAGTGGCTACTAAGATCCATCTGTGTTAGCAATTGGAATGTTGGTTAATTTCTCCTATGAAATCCAAACCCCATTGTTGGAAAGGGCCACTAGCACGTATTGGCTTTAAGGGCAGGGAGTTCATCTTCTATTTTCCTTCAAATCTTTGGCACCTGTCACAACATTTAACAAATGAAAAGACATCAGAAAATAAGGTGGACCAATAACACCTAGCTCTGAGGATCTTGTGGGCTATAGTTTTCCAATAGTGATGTCCTCCACATGTGCTGGAATGAAACTGATGCATGACCTCCATGGATTGTTCTTTGTCTAGACACCTCAAAAGAATTCCATAGGGGTTCCTCCAGTAGAGCAGGTTTTCATGAATGCAATATTTGGCTGCCCTGAGCTTGATAGTTCTAGCTTGGCTTGAGCTAAGGCCTGGAGGAACTTCTAGCTTTAGCAAGAATTGGGCTATTGTAGATTACCATTCACAGGAAGCTAGATTTCCTGCCAATGATTGATTATGCCTTGGTTCAAGTGTTTCTTCTTCTGTCTGACCATCCTCTGAATTTTTGCTTATTAAATTCATGTCCAGCAACCTGCAATTTTCTTCAGCCATTAATCTAGCAAGGCCCTGACCTCTGACAAGCTTGGTAGGCTTCAGTTCTATGTTGAACTCGATAAGCTTTGAAATCTATTTAGCCCTTCTTCCATCAACATCTGGCTACATTAGGACATCTTTCACTAAAGCAGAAGGCACATATGAAATTACCTTGGAATGCATAATGTATATTCTGAAAGATTTCAAATATTTGATAAGAGCATATGCCTAATTTTCTATCATATCATACCTTAGTTCAACATCCCTTAATGTTTTGCTGAAGAATGCTACTAGATGCTCTGCCCCTTCATCATCTGTTTGCAATAAAACTGCTGCAAGGGTGTCACCTAAAGCAAATGAAAATATATGGAACTTCTTGCTATAGTCTTGTCTGATTAAAGTGGGAGCTTCCATAATAGCCCTTTTTACGGCTTCAAAAGACCTTTTGGCTGCATCAATCCATTTGATTTCTGATCCCTTTCTCAACATGGAGGTGATGTGCTTTACTAATTCTGCAAAATTGGGAATAAGCCTCCTTACAAAGTTTATTTTGCCCAAGAAGGACTGGATATCCCTTTCTGATCTTGGTACAGACAACGTCTATATTGATTTCACTCTCGCTGGGTCAATTTTGATGCCTACAGCAGAAACGATGTGTCCAAGGAGTTTGCCCTCTTCCAAAGCAAACTGTGACTTTTTGGGATTCACTAATATCCCAAACCTTCTGAACTTTAGAAACACTTTCTTCAAATGCTGCAAATGACCTTGATGGCTGCTGGAGTATACTGTTATATCATCTAGGTAGACAGGGACAAACTTATCCTTCTCTCCTACAAATTCTATATCCATAGCTCTCTAAAAGGTTGTTCCAGCATTCATCAACCCAAAAGGAATCTTGGAATACATAAAAGTGCCCCAAGGCATGGGGAATGCAGTCTTTTCTTGGTCATCTGGATGTACAACAACTTGGTTATACCTTGAAAATCCATCCAAGAAAGACATCACTTTGGCTCCTGAAACATTCTACAACAAATGCTCCATCTTTGGCAAGGGATAGTTGTCCTTCTTGGAGCATTTGTTCAAGTTCCTGAAATCTACGCACAGCCTGATTTCTCCACTTTTCTTCCTCGCCACTACTAGGTTAGCTACCCATTTTGAATATTTCAAAGGGACTATGATTTTGGAAGCCAACAACTTCTTGATTTCTTTTTCAATCAGAGGGAGGAGCAAAGGATTAATGGACCTGAGTTTCTTCCTGAAAGGGATGGTGTCTTTCTCCAATGGGATCTTATGCTGGATGATATTCTTATCATAAGTTTTCAAGTCATTGTATTCCCAAGCAAAAACATCAGCAAAGTGCTTCATTAAGGTGTAATATTCAGCAGTTTGGGCAATAGACAAATGAGTGGACAAGTTTATATATTTTGGGTATTCTGGACTCCCTATATTATGCCTATGGATTGTAGATTGATCTTCTTTTTGAGAAACCTTATAAGGCACATCATTCTAGTCAAAAAACGTTTCTAGGGGAACTAGGCCTTTAAGTATATAATTGCTAGGCAACTGAACAATGTTGTCTTGGCCAGTTCTATTTTTTAGTTGGGGTTGGGGATTTTCCTCCAAGTTTTCATTCTCTTGGCCAATGTGCATTTCAGAGAATTCATCAATGACTTGCAGAAACCTATTTATCTCATCATCATCCTCAAAAACTTTCCAATGTTGGGCATTATTAGGCAGGGATGGTCTATATTTGATCTGGACTTCATAAACTAGTTTAGGGGGCATGGGAGGGATGAACATGCTAGCAGACACACTGAGTGAATCAATAAGATGATTCTTTACGCTAGGGATATAAGAGATACAAAAACTATCAAAAGAGTCTTTCAGTCTCCATACCTCATCTCTGTATGCTTTTAGCCTTGGGTGCCTTTCTTGGAATGATTTGTTCACTTGCTGAATAATGAGATCAAAATCTCCAAACACCTTTATATTTCTGATTCCTCTATCTTTGGCAGTGTTTAAGCCCAATATCAGAGTCTTATACTATGCTATATTATTGGTGACCTGAAAAGTCAACTTGAAAGACATATGTATGCTTTCTTGTTTTCGAGATACCAACACCACTCCTGCTCCTGCAGTTTCCCTTGAGAAAGCTCCATCAAAGAACATCTCCCAAGTTTGTGTTCCCTCTCCTTCCATAGCCTGGCCCACTAGTTTCTTGATCTACATTGAGGCCTTTTGAGATTCTTCAATTTGGAGGATGCATGCCCCAAAATTTGTGTCTACAACATAAATAGGATGATTAGAGGGGTTCTTCTCATTTCTGATGACATAGGCCATCTGGGCTTCCCTATACAATCTTCTGCTTTCTCCTCCAAAGACTGGGACAATGGCATAAGATAAGTCATTTTGTAATGTCCCACCTAGTCTCTTAATCCACCCTCTAGACAACAACATGCCAAACTTAGGGGGGACATATGCTACCACAATGTCCATCATCATGATTTTCATGGGCAGCTGAGTTAGGGTGATGGCTAAATCTTTGATCAATCCCAAACATTTCACCTTCCTTGAATCAAATGAGAATAAATCATGATATGATCTGGTGATATCAAGGCCTAACTCTTCCATGACAGCCTTGGGCATCAGATTGTGGCTAGCCCTTGTGTCCAGCAGGTAGTTTTTGAGGGTTTTGTCATGAATGGTCAATGAGACATAAAATGATGGAGAAGTATCATCAGCGGGTTTAGTCATTAGGCTAAGCACAACTGCAGGTTTGTCATCTTGTAAATTTACATAGTCAATGGAGGATTGTGTGGCTTTCAGCTCAAGAGCATCAAGGATAGGGTTTCTAAAGGCTTCAATCTTTACAAGTTCTATCAGAGGTACGGATATTTTTAACTTCTGGACTTCTGACTCAAAACTAAAAGGAGAAGAGGACTTGTTAGGACCTCTTACCTCTTGAGGTAGTGCTTTGAGGATGACCGGGTCAGTAGCTGTTTTTTTTTGTTTATTAACTTGCTACTCTGTTGGGGCAGCAACGTTTTGGACAAGATTCTCCTTGACATTTCTTGTTCTTGACCTCAGATTATATCTTTGCTATTCATCAGTCTGCAGAACAGCTTCTCTATCCCACTCTTGACTGGTTTGGTCCTAGAGTAATGATTCTTCATAGGAAACCAATGTCAAAAAGGCAGCACTGCCCTTATCTTCCATGCAATGAATGTCATCCTCTTCATCTAGCTGCTCTCCTTCCATGACTACATTTTGGAAAGAAGCTTCAACCTTTGGTTCTTCAACAGTTTCTTTAATCCTCTGAATGATCTGCAATTGTTCATTTTCTCTTCTGAATGGATTTGGATTTCTTGGAGCAAATGTGTTTGCAAACCTTTCCTTTCCATAGGTCTGCTCAACCTTCAAATTAGATATTTCAGTAGCCAATGACTCTATCATCTTAGTCATTTTATCTATTTTGGGCCCTAAAGATGAAGTAGAGGAAGAAGAAGCC
>APFE030264290.1:3836-24298 GCA_000404065.3 Pinus taeda
ATTTCAATATTATATATGATTCAATAAAATAATAATAATAATAATAATAATAATAAAATGTCTACATATATTATATAAAGTAATTGAAAAAATAAATTCTTGTTGTTATAGTATTTCAAATATCATTATTTTACATGTTGACTCTTTTATTACAAGTTTTTTTTTAATAAAGCAAATATTTGTTGGAATTGCATATTTAAGCTATTTGCAAGAACGTGATAATTACTTCGAATAGTTATAATTACTTCGAATAGTTAAAAGTGAGAATAAAATTAGAGGGGTTAATTATGTTCATTGTTTAAAGATTGGTTATGAAATTAGTGGAATTATTAAGAACAAACTTTTAAAAAGAAATCTTTAAAATTCTCCAAGTGGTTGAATTAGTTATTCCTTTCCTTTTTGGAAGAGATTAAAAGATTCATTTTTCTGGGAGAAGACTAAAGAGGGAAGGGAAGAGTTAGAGGCTTGAAAGAAAGAAAAGGAAAGATGGCACCTTGTGCAGGATGTTGCCAAGGGAGATTGTTACCAGGGTATTATTGAGTTGGTCTAGACCCAGTGGAAACTTTGAGGAGTTTCGAAACTATGAAGAGTTCTGGACTAGACTGGAGTCTTGAGGTCAAGGTACTGAAACTACTGGCTAGTCAACACTGGATATTTAAATAGGCTATGGGGGATAATTGGATGTAATAACCAATCTTATTGGTTGGGAGGAAAAGTCCTCCTTCTCAAATAATTCCCTGATAAGTGTGGTTCCAAAACTATGAGGAGTTCTTGACTAGACTCGGGTGTTGAGGTCAAGGTACTGGCTAGTCAACACTGGATATTTAAATAGGCTATGGGGCATAATTGGATGTAATAACCAATCTTATCACTTGGGAGGAAAAGTCCTCCTTCTCAAATAATTCTCTAATAAGTGTGACATGCAGATAAGTAGTCTGTGTTGATTAGAAAGGAAATTTGAATTATGATTTACATATACGGGTGTCTGATTTACATAAACCTATATGGAAATTTTATTGATTGTCTTCTATAAATTCAGCTGGAAAGGAATTGAACTAGCTAGTAGTGTTTGATAAAAAAAATAGTGCCCACTGTAGAAAGTTGTGTGTGAAATTATTCGTTAAAAGAAAATAAAAAAAATGTACTTGTTACAAAGATTGTTATTATGGAATTTCCCGTTTCACAAGAAAATTACAATACTAGAAAATTGATGAGACAAAGAACTGGGTAATGAAACAAGCAAGCCGATACAATGACAATATGTAAACCAAGACATGCACATTACTCAATGAATATAAGTGATATTGTAAACACTTGTGCGGGTCAGTTCCCATTGGAATTTGGGGTTCCTATGGGAGCAGTCTCTTCGTATAAGGTCAAGGTTAGTTCTAGTTTCGAAGCTCAGACGCACTCACTAGTACAGTCCCTTACCTAGAATCAGTGTTTCCCTTGAAAGGAACAAAGATGTTATGGTTACTGTGAGCCAACAGAGAATTATCAAATTAAAGAACTGATTTCTATTATTTCGAATATACATAGATTTATCAAATTAAAGGATTGTTTTCTATTATTTCGAATATACAAAGAATTATCAAAACTAAAGAATTAGATACCATTATTTCAAATCTACTACAACAGAAGCCAAGAGTTATTGCAAATAATACAAGTGATGAAAAGAACTATAAACATATATATATATTTCCACAACAACCCACATCCAATTTTACACTGAAACAATGTAATTAATTAAAAAAAAAGTCTACAAGTATGGGTAAAGTTTATCCTCCAACCATACGTAATTATAAAACTAAGTGTATCATTTCGGTTGTAGGAATTGTATAACATTAGGACACTAAAATAAAATAAAAAATACTTATTTGATTTTTAGTAGGAGAGACCGTTACAAGTGGTATTAGAGTCTAGGTTGTAGTATTGTGGCTTTATGGGCATAAAAATAACAAGCATTTACATGTTATGTTCATAGAGGAAGCTTTATACGGCGAGGGGCTAGGAGTACTCAGCCACCCAGAGTGCCTGGGGAGATTGATCTGCTACTAGTAGTTGGAGCTAACTTAGAGATATGGGTGTAGCTAGGAGATGAACACCAAAACCCTACCTCTATACTATTATAAAAGGTCTAGCAATTGAAATATGAAATGGCCCACCTGAGGGCGGATAACGAGAGGTTAATGAATGACTAGGAGTGGATTTTGAAGAACCTCTCCGATCAGCAGAATCATAGAAAACCATTACCAAGTTGTGGGAATGGTGTTAGAGACGAGGAATAGAGACAAGAAGGTGGAAATGTGTTGGATGGAAATTAGATGAAGATATCAGAGGGGGTTAAAGAGGCGAATGAGGAAGGATCTGATAATTTTGCTACTTCCAAGAAGAATAAAAAGCAGAAAACAAAATTAAAAAGAGATCTTAGAAAACTCAACCTCCAAATTTTGATGGGGAGCATCTGTTTTGTGTGTCAAGAAAAAAAGAAGGAACTCTAATATCATGCATCGATTATTGATAACTTAAGAAGCTTACAATTAAGAACAAATACCTGTTACCAAGAATCCATAATCTGTTCAACCAATTAAAAGGAGTCATGGTGTTCTCTAAGATAAATTGCAGCCAGGGTACCATCAGATAAGGGTAAAGAATGAGCACATTCCTAAAACCACCTTTCGGATTCGTTATGGCCATTATGAATTTGTGGTTCTGCCCTTTTGCCTAATGAATGATGCAACAACTTTTATGAGTCTTATGAATAGTGTATTCCACCCTTATCTTGATAAATTTGTGTTGATTTTCATTTATGATATTCTTATATACTCAAAGAATATAGAGGAACATAAGGATCATTTGTGAATAGTTTTGCAGACATTACGAGAACATAAATTATATGCTAAATAAAGTAAGTGACATTTCTTTAAAGAGAATATTTAATACTTAGGACATGTCATCTATGTGGAAGGCATAGTGGTTGATCTAGAAAAGATCAAAACCATTGTGGAGTGGCATGTTCCTACTAATGTTACTGACATCCGATATTTTATTGATCAGGTGCTTAGAATTATGCTAAAAAATCAAAGTGTCATAATCTTGTCAAACTCAGCTTTAGATTGAAGAGCACATCATTCCGATTCCAATGGTGTGAATGACACTCAAATCCAAGTTCGTATGCAAAATTTAGAGCAAGTCAAAGCTCACGTTTGACTTGCCTACATGGCAGAATTAGGGTGATGTGGCAAGGCCTTCAACGAATGAGGAGACGGAAAGTGGTGGCCCGCCATTGGCCCTTGCAAATCACATATCGTAGTGGTAGGAGGTTCGAGTTACAAATCAGCTCCCGGTAAGGTTGGAGTTGCGATTCGATGTGATTGCATATTGCAATCGCTTTGACAACAGGAATCAACCTTGACGCGGGTGAGTTTTGAAGGCGATAGACCCCGGATGCGATGAATTTTTATGTTGAAGTTTAAAGTCCCAGTGGATCCGCAACCGCAGTGTTTCCGTGTAACAAAAATTTAGCAATTGAACTGCCGATTGCAATGAGTGGGAGGATTTGGATGCAGGAGATTTATAAGTTCCAGTTTAATATCCCGTCGGGTCTGTAACCTCGCATCGCAACATTTTGTAGTGTTAAGAGCCCGCAGCTTAGCTAATTGTGATTGCGATACGACCGACAGGATATGGCCCTTGGTGCAGAATTTTTTTCACTTCCTTAGCAAATTTTGGAGCAGAAATGTAGTTTTCTACCAATTTTAAAGCAATTTGTGGAAAAATTAGTAGAGGAACTCAGAGAAGTCATAACTTCTTTAGTTCTTATCCAAATTGGATGCAAAAAGAGGCTAAATGGCCATTTTTGAGTATTCTGAACTCATTAAGACAGGTTGCAGAGACATTTGAGCATTGAAAACACACTTTTGATGTAATTTGAGCATAATAGAGAGGCCCAAGCCATTGGAAGCTGGACCAAGGAGACATAGCCCAAGAGGGGTGAACTCATTTATCATGTTCTTGTTGTGTGTTGTATTTTGATGTTCATTTCTATTATATTGTTGTTGTTGAGCATATGTTTTTATGTTAAATTGTTCACAACATTTACATAAGAAACTCTCATAAAAATCTATTGATTAAGAAAAAGTTTTGAATCCTTAAGCACTTGAAAAGAAAATGATAATCATCTTGGGTTTAATTCTAAATGGGGAATTAGCACAAGATTACTAATCCTCTCTATTTCATATCAAGTTGGTATCAGAGCACTAGTTTTGCTTACTATATTTTCTTAGTGAAAGAAAGATTTAATTGTTTGCAAGTTTATGTCATGCTTACAAGGTTAAAACTCAGAAGAGGAGTAGGGAAGCTGGTTGAAAGCCCTGAAATTGGGTCAAGTAGAAGAAGAGCAAGGTTTTCAAAGTCTTCTACACCAGTACATCCTCAAGTTGCAGAAGTTGCAGTTGAGTCTCCAAAGATTATGTCTCATGAAGGAGAACCTATCATGACAGAAGATGAGAAAACCTTTAGAAATGCTTTCTTTGATATGCCAGAGATGGTTAAGGTCCTATACGAAGAGAGGAATAGAAGATTGCAAGGAGAAAGTTCCAAGCCTCCCAATGGAGAAGGCTCTTCATGAGGAGGTAATGGAAAAGAAGATAAAGGAAAAGGAGGTAATGGAAATGGAGGCAAACCTACATCATCTCCACCATCTTCTTAATATTCTTCTTTGAAAGCATCTTCACACTCTTCCACAAATACCACCGCTACTCATACTCATCATCATTCTTCAAAAGGGATTGGTAAATCACCTTTTCTAAAGCTTGATGTTAAACTCGAGTTGCCTATGTACAATGGTGAAGTGAATGCAAAGAAGCTGGATAACTGGATTCGTCAGTTGGAGGTGTATTGTAGAATTCAGAACCTTCAAGATGACAATATCAAAATTTAGCTGGCTTCATTGAGATAGGAGGGTGTAACACTTGTATGGTGGGAATCAAGGACTCAAGATGAGATCAAAAAACATGGTAAGATGTCTATTACTTGGTCTGATTTCATTGTTGCTATAAAAAGACAGTTCTACCCTTTGGCTCATATGAAAAAAGCTATCATGAATTGGAAAAATTTTAGACAGTTGAAAGGTCAAAATGTGAAAGAGTATACTCAAGAGTTTAGGAAAAGGGCTCTTATGCTAGAAGTAGACTTACAGTCACAGGATACCTTGGTGAAATACATAGGAGGGTTTCTTAGCTATCTTCGACATACCATTCTTATGTTTAGTCCCACGAATCTTGATGAGGTTTGTGTTCAACCTACACACCTCGAAGCAAGAGGGAAAAATATACATGAATAAGGTAAGAAGAAGCTATTTCAGAGTGGAGAAAAAGGGAAGAATTTTAAAGGAAAGCAGAAAAAAAATGCTTCTGTTAAGAAAGAAGGGGATAAACTCATGTGTAAGAATTGTTCCAAGGAGGGACATGATGAAGCACATTGATGGAAGCTTCATCTAGAATTATGACCGAAGAAATTTAACAATAAAGGGAAATATAAGACTAACATTGCTGCATAACAAGACTTGGGTTCAGACTCAGGAGATGAAACAAAAATTGCAGCCACAGTCACCAAGGGAAAAGTCGTAGCAAAAGCAAGCAAGGAGGTAGTCGTAGCAAGTACCAACATAGAAAATAACTCTACAACATTTCAAATGAGGAGAACCGAATCGAGTTGTTCCACATTCGAGTTCTTTTCCAACATATGAAAATCGATACACTGTTTGACAGTGGATCTCAGGCCAACTTGATTTCTCCAAATTTGGTCAAGAAAATGAATATGGAAACTATGCCCGATCATAAACTGTATCCATTGGGTTGGATAACCAAGGATACCAATTTGCAGGTCACATGGAAATGTGTTTTCAAATTTGCAATCACTGCCAATTTCATTGATGAAGTTGAATTAGATGTTGTGCCATTAGATATCACAGGGATTGTGTTGGGAAACCTGTATCTGTATGATAGGAAAGTCGTTTTCCACAGATTTGAGAACAAATATCATTTGTTCAAAAATGGAGCAGAGTACATTGTGAGAGCCGATCGCAGAAATCTTAGTCTATCTTTTGCAAGCGCAGGTGAAATGAAATGACTTGTCAATTCCAGCAAGAGTCTTGTTATTTTTATAATCAAGCAGAAGAATGGCTCATAGTAGGAATCCTTTGAAGGCTATGATGTGATGCTGAAAGCTAAATTGGTTGATGTTGTCAATCAATATGGAGACATGTTTCAAGAACCAAAAGGATTGCCACCAAAAAGAGGAATTCAACACCAAATTCAGCTATAGCAGGACTGCCCACTCCCAAATATTGGTATGTATTGAATGTCAATTCTAGAAAGCTAGAAATTAAGAAACAAGTCCAGGAATTTTTAGATAAAGGAGTAATTCATCTCTCTACTTCGCCATGTGGTTCACCAATTATATTGGTACCCAAGAAAGATGGAACCTAGTGCATGTGTGTAGATTATTGAGCTTTAAATAAGATTACAATAAAAAATCGATACCCACTGCCCAAAATAGATGATTTGCTAAATCAGTTGAAAAATGTAAAGTATTTCACTAAATTGGACTTGAGAAGTGGATATCATCAAGTAAGAATAGTAGAGGAGGACATTTGGAAGGCTGCTTTTAAAACCAAACAAGGATTTGTTTAGTGGTTGGTTATGCCTTTCGGTCTTTACAATGTTGCAGCAACATTTATGAGAGTTATGAATGATGTTTTAAGATCATTTCTTAATGAATTTGTAATTGTCTATTTAGATGATATTTTAATATTTTGTAAATCACGAGAAAAGCATATCAAGCATGTTAGGAAAGTGTTGGATGTCTTGCGAAAAGAATAGGTTATTTCTGAAGATGTCTAAATGTGAATTCAGGAAAACTTCCTTAGTGTATTTGGGCCACATAGTTGAAGGAGGTGAGATGAAGATTGATCCCTCTAAAGTTGCGGTCATTGCGAATTTTCCAATACCCAAATCAGTCACAGAAGTAAGGGTTTTTTTAGGAGTAGTGCAATACTGAAGGAAGTCCATTTCCAATTTCTCCTCCATAGAAGCTCCACTACATGCATTAACCAATGTGAAGGTTGTCTTCCAGTGGGGAGGAAAACAAAAAAAAGCATTTGATGGTTCGAAACAATACATCAATTCAGCCACAGTTTTAGCATTGTCGGATTTGAAACAACCCTTTGAAATACAGACAGATGTAAGTGACTATGCCATGGGTGCAATTCTTCTACAACATGGTAAGCCCATTTCATTTCATTATGAGATTTTTAATGGTGTTGTTATAAACTATCCTACGTATGGTAAAGAGATTTATGCATTGGTACAAAGTGTGAAGAAATGGAAGCATTCTTTAATGGGAAAATAAACCATTATTCACATCGATCATCAACCTCTACAATATCTGCAATGTCAAACTAAATTGCAGTAGTCAAGGCACTTTCATTGGATGGGATTTTTATGGCAATTCCACTTGGTAATAAAGTACAAGAAAATATATATATTATATTATATATATATATATATTATTATATATATATATATATATATATATATATATATATTATATATATATATAATAGAGTGCTGATATAATTTTGTAAACCGATTGTAAATGTAGCCATTTACTCAAGAATAATTCTATTATGCCTAAAAGTTATGTTGAACAATACACACCGGATGCTGATTTTCAAGAGGTATATTTAAACTTGAGTGAAGGCCACCAAGTTGAGGAATTAGTGATCTGAATTGGAGTAGATTAGTTACATTGTGCTAATTCCCCATTCAGAAATAAACTCAAGATGCTTATCATTTTCTTTTCCAAGTGCTTAAGGATTCAAAAGTTTTTCATAATTAACAGATTCCCATGAGAGTTTCTTATGTAAATGTTATAAACAGTTTAACATAAAAACATATCTTGAACAACAGAAATATAACAAAAATAAACATCAAATATAACACACAACACACACATGATAAAGCAGTTCACCCCTCCTAGGCTACGTCCTTGGTCCAACTTCCAATGGCTTGGGCCTCTCTATTATGCCCAAATTACATCAAAAGTGTGTTTACAATGATCAAATGCCTCTGAAATCTATCTTAATGAGTTCAGAATGACAAAAAATGCTAGAATTGACTTTTTTTTGCATCAAATTCGGACAAGAACTGAAGGAGTTATGACTTCTCCCAGTTCTCCCACTATTTGTTCCACAAAATGTTCCAAAACTGGCAGAAAACTACAAATTAGCCCCAAAATTTGCTAACCGGGCAATAATTTCACTGCACCATAGGCCATATCCTGTCGGCCTTATCGCAAATTGCAATTGGCGAGAAAAATGTCTTGTTTACTTGGCAAAATGTTGCGATTGCGTTATCGTGGACCCGTTGAGTTTTAAACTATGAAATATAATGTTATCACGTCCGAGGTCTTTCACAATTGGGACTTAACTTGTGTTGGGGCCGATTCCTATTACTGTTGCAATTGCGATATGCAATCGCATCGCTAACTTTGCCTGGGCCGATACCTATTCTCTGATCCCTTTCGTGGATTGCAATTGTGATTTGATTGCATTGCAACCCAACCTACCGGGGGCTGATTTGAAACACCTTTTCCACCTACCGCTGTGATATGCGATTTTCGAGGGCTAATGGAAGGTTTCCACTTGTGCCTCCTTATTCGTTGAAGACTTGCCACATCATCCCAATCCTGCCCTATAGGTAAATCAAACCCGAACTTTGACTTGCTCTAAATTCTGCATACGAACTCAGTTTTGAGTGTCATTCACATCGTTGGATTCAGAATGATGAGCTCTTCAATTTTGATGCTATGTTTGACAAGATTATGACACTTTGATTTTTAAGCATAATTTTGAGCACCTGATCACTCCTCCCCACTGGACGCCTTTTGGACCCCAAAAGGATCACTTTTAGTTATTGAATGGATGAGAGTACTGTTCCCTCACCTTACCCACTTCAATCCATTTGGCCTTTGATGGTTGTGTACCTTTGAGACCCACCTGAAGAAATCAATATTTCCTCTTTTGGTTGTCCTCGCCCTTCTGTCAAGTATAGTGTCTTGCTGAAGCACATCAAGATATTCTGGAGAAAAGTCTTCAATAGATGGAATTTGAACATTCTCTCCTTGATATTCAATAAAAGGAGGTTCATAGAATCTTAAATTTTCAACATTAACAACAGAATATATTTGCATATATGAAGGCAAATCAAGTTTGAAAGCATTATTACCAATCTTTTCCAAAATTTTAAATGGACCATAACGAATTAGTTTCAGCTTTTTACCTTCACCTTGAAGCCTTTCCTTGCTAATGTATAGCCAAACTTCGTCACCTACTGGAAACTGATGATCCACACGATGCTTATCATGCCTTGCCTTATACTTGACTTGACTCTTTTCTAGTTGTTCTTGAACTGTTTGGTGAATCAACTAATTTTCTCAATGAATTTCTTTTCTCTGTCTATGTCACTATGTCCATCTACAACTACATCTTTCTCAAAGATGAAATTCAAAGGCGATTTAGGCAAATAACCAACACATGCCTCAAAAGGAAAAGTTAGAGTAGAAGAGTGTTTTGCTCAGTTGTAAGCATGCTAATATAATGTAACTATTCATCCCACAATTTAGGATGTTTGCTACAATATCCTCTTAGAAAATGAATGACTGTCTTGTTAACCACTTCAGTTTGACCATATGTTTGTGGATGAAAGGCTGTACTTTTCTTCAATTTTTAGTCCATCAAGTTCCATAAACTTGACCAAAAATTCCCAACAGATCAATAATCACAATCACTTATAATAGAAGTAGGCAATCCAAAATGAACCCATACATTTTGAAAGAAAAGTTGCGCTGTTTGTTCAACTGTAATTTTCTTTTTACAAGGCATTAACATGCACATTTTTTTGAACCTATCCAAAACTACATACAAATAATCATGACCTTTCTTTGACAAAGGAAGACCTCCTACAAAATCCATAGAAACACTTTCCCATGGTCTTGAAGGCACTGGAAGTGGTCTATACAATCCTAGTTTCCTATTACTAGGCTTACTGACTGCACACAATGAACAACCTCTTATAAAACGTGACACACTTTCAAGCATACGAGGCCAATAAAAATACCTTTGAATATTTTTCATTGGTTTACTTACATTGAAATGTCCAGCAATAAGAGAAGTGTGCCCTTCCCTTGTGATATTAACTCTCTCTCCTTGTGGAACACAAAGTTTTCCCAAATGATATAACAGATTATCATGTACATGGTATTCTAATTCCTCAACTTGGTGTCCTTGAATTAGGTTTAAATATACCTCTTGAAAGTCAGCATGCTATGTGTATTTTTCAACATAATTTTTAGGCAAAACACAATTATTCTTGAGTAAAATGGCTACATTTACAACCAGTGTAGAAAGCATATCAACAACTTTGTTATAAATGCATTTCTTGTACCTGATTACCAAGTGGAATTACTATAAAAATCCCATCGAACAAAAGTGCCTTGACTGCTGCAATTTAGTTTGGGATTGCAGATATTGCAGAGGCTGATGATTGGTGTGAATAATGGTTTATTTTCCCATCAAATAATTCTTCCATTTCTTCACACTTTGTACCAATGCATAAAGCTCATTATCATACATAGGATAATTAATAATAACACCATTAAAATTTTTAGAATGAAATGGAATGGGATTACCATACTGTAAAATAATTGCACCCATGGCGCAGTTAGTTGCATCTGTTTGTATTTCAAAGGGTTGTTTCAAATCTGGCAATGCCAAAACTGGGGTTGAACTGATCTTTTGTTTCAAAGCATCGAATGCTTTTTTCTGTTTTCCTCCCCATTGGAAGACAACCTTCACACTGGCCAACGCTTGTAGTGGAGCTGCTATGGAGGAGAAATTGGCAATAAACTTCCTCCAGTATTGTGATGCTCCTAAAAAAATCCCTACTTCTATGACTGGTTTGGGTATTGGCCAATTCACAATGAACGAACCTTTAGAGGGATCAATCTTCAGCTCACCTCCTCCAACTATGTGGCCCAAATACACTAAATGAGTTTTCCCGAATTCACATTTAGACATCTTCATAAATACCTATTCTTTTCTCAAGACATCCAACACTTTCCTAACATGCTTGACATTCTCTTCTTGTGATTTGTTGAATATCAAAATATAATCTAAATAGAAAACTACAAATTTATCAAGAAATGGTCTTAAAACATAATTCATAACTCTCATGAATGTAGCTGGAACATGGCAAAGACCGAAAGGCATTACCAGCCACTCAAACAATCCTTGTTTGGTTTTAAAAGCTGTCTTCCAAATATCCTCCTCAGTTATTCTTACTTGATGATATCCACCTCTCAAGTCTCATTTAGTGAAATAATTTTCATTTTTCAACTGATTTGGAAAATCATCTATTATAGGCAGTGGGTATGGATTATATATTGTAATCTTATTTAAAGCTCGATAATCTACACACATGCACCAAGTTCCATCTTTCTTGGGTACCAATACAATTGGTGAACCACATGGTGAAGTAGAAGGACGAATTACTCCTTTATCTAACAATTCCTGGACTTGGTTTTTAATTTCTAAACTTTCTAGAATTTACATATGATACATACCAATGTTTGGGAGTGGAAAGTCATGTTGTAGCTGAATTTCATGTCGAATTCCTCTTTTTGGTGGCATTGCTTTTGGTTCTTGAAACATGTCCCCATATTGATGTCCACATCAACCAATTCAGCTTTCAGTTTCACATCACAGCTTGTAAAGGGTTCCTTCTTCGTGTCATTCTTTTGCTTGATCATGAGGAGCATGAGACTCTTGCTGGAATTAACCAGTCATTTCATTTCACCTGTGCTTTCCAAAGACAGATTAATTTTCCTGCGATGGGCTCTCACAATGTACTCCACTCCAGTTTTGAACATATGGTATTTGTTCTAAAATATGTGGAAAGCAACATTCCTTTCATACAAATATGAACTTCCCAATGCAATTCCTGAGCTATCTAATGTCACAACGTCTAATTCGACTTCATCAATGAAATTAGTCGTGATTGCAAACCTGAAAATACATTTCTGGGTGACCTGCAAATTGGCATCCTTGGTTATCGAACCCAACGAATACAGTTTATGATGGGGAATGGTTTTTAGATTCATTTTCTTAACCAAATCCACAAAAATTAAGTTGGCATGTGATCCACTGTCAAACAGTGTAACGATTTTCATATGTTTGGAAATGACTCAGATATGGAATAACTCTATTCATTTTTCCTCATTTGAAACACTGTAGGCATTATTTGCTGCACTGGTACTTGCTACGGCTGCCTCTTTGCTGACCTCTTTTCTTGCCTTTGCCATGGATTTTCCTTTGGTGATTGTGGCTGTGATTATTGTTTCATCCCCTGAGTCTGAACCCAAGTCTCGTTGTGCAACGACGTTGGTATTTTGTGTCCCTTTATTGTTGAATTTCTTGGGTCATAATTCTATATGAAGCTTCCAACAATGCGCTTCATCATGTCCTTCCTTGGAAAAATTCTTGCAGATGGGTCTCTCCCCTTCTTTCTTAACATAAGAATTTTTCTTTTTATTTCCTTTAAACTTCTTCCCTTTTTAAACACTCTAAAATGGCTTCTTCTTATCTTCTTCCTATATATTTTTCCCTCTTTCTTCCAAGCGTGTAGCTTGAACATATACCTCATCAAGATTTGTGGGACTAAACATAAGAATGGTATGTCGAAGATAGCTATGAAACCCCCCTATGTATTTCAGCAAAGCATCTTGTTACTCTAAGTCTACTCCTAACATTAGAGCTCTTTTCCTAAACTCTTGCACATTTTGACCTTTCAGTTGTCTGAAATTTTGGCAATTCGTAATGGATTTTTTCGTATGAGCTAAAGGGTAGAACTATCTTTTTATAGAAGCAATGAAATCAGACCAAGAAATAGAGATCTTACCATGTTTTTTGATCTCATCTTGAGTCCTTGCTTCCCACCATACAAGTGGTGCACCCTCCATTCTCAATGAAGCCGACTGAATCTTGATATCATCCTCTTGAAGGTTCTGAATTCTATAATACACCTCCAAATGATGAATTGAGTTATCCAAATTCTCTGCATTAACTTCTCCATTGTACATAGGCAACTTGAATTTAACATCAAGCTTCAGAAAAGGGGATTTACCAACCTCTTTTGAAGAATGATGATGAGTATGAGTAATGGTGGTATTGGTGGAAGAGTGTGAAGATGATTTTGAAGAAGAATACAATGAAGATGGTGGAGATGGTGGCGGCTTGTCTCCATTCATATTATTTATTTTTCCTTTATCTTGTTTTCCATAACCTCCTCCTAAAGAGCCTTCTCCATTGGGAGGCTTGGAACTTTCTCCTTGTAGTCTATTGTTCATCTCTTCATAAAGGACCTTAACCATCTTTGTCATATCATAGAAATCCTTTCTGAAGGTCTTCTCATCTTCTGTCATGATAGGTTCTCCTTCATGAGACATGGTCTTTGAAGACTCAACTACAACTTGAGGTTGTACTGGTGTTGGAATCTCAACTACAACTTTTGCAACTTGAGGTTATACTGGTGTAGAAGACTTTGGCAACCTTTCTCTTCTTCCCTTTGAACCAATTTCAGGGCTTTCAACCAGCTTTCCTTCACCTCTTTTGAGATTTAACATTGTGAGCATGGCATAAAATTGCAAACAATTAAATCCTTCTTTCACAAAGAAAATCTAGTAATAAAAACCAAAGAACTTATACCAACTTGATCTGTATTGGAGCAGATTAGTAATGCTATGTTAGTTCCCCATTCAGAAATAAACCTAAGATGCTTATCATTGTCTTTTTCAAGTGCTTAAGGATTAATTTTTTTTGCATAATTAATAGATTCCCATGAGAGTTTGTAACGTAAATGTTATAAATAGTTTAAAGTAAAAACATATTTTGAACAACAACAATATAACAACAATGAACATCAAAATATAAGAAAAAACAACGACATGATAAAGGAGTTCACCCTGTTAGGGTCCTTTGGGATTTGTTTGGATAACTTAACTCTGAACCTAGGTCGGGCCCCAATAAGCCAATAAGCTCGGAGAGAAGGCCCTGAGCTTTGAAGGGTTCACCATCATAAGTATGAATAAAGAAGAATCACAGAAGACCAGTTTACAAGTTAACTGCAGTCACAGTTCCAAAGGCTACTGATCTTAAAGTTCTTGACATTTCACCAGGAAGTGCCATCCCCATGTGGAGCCACTGTTAGGGTTCTATAATAATAGGATTCATAATTTTGAATTGACTATGGTTAGCCTTGTAATATTGTACATACTTTTTCTTGCTGCAAAATATTTTCCATATTAAAAATTTAAAAAAATGTAAAGAGGGTATGTCCTAAAAGAATAATCAAAGGACAAAAAGAAAGAGAAAAATATAAAAAAAGTGAAAAATATGAACCCCAAAAAGAAATAAAATAGATCATGAAAGTGTGCACATTCAAATGCCACTACTTTTTACTTTACTATCCAAAATAAGGTTGTGTGAAGCTTGTTAGAAATTCCACAATCCATGATGGCCAAAAAGCTTAATCTTGACTCATTCATGCATTAAATTTCAGGTTGATAGATATAGAATAAAGATCTAGCCAAATTCTTTAACCTTGGCAGATCAGTAGTTAGGTAGAGAATAAAAATGAGCTCATCAGTTTAATATGAGCCATTGGAAGTTATAAGGTTAGAATTAGATAGTTTGCTTGTCAAAAGAAAAGAAAATAAAGGGTTAGCAATCTGAAATGCACCCAATAAAGTGAAGAAAAAATGTTAGGATAAATAAAGGGTAGGTAGAAGAAAGGTTGCAAATGTACAAGGTTGCTGAGTCAAAAAGACATTTATCATGCCTAATTTTATGTTTCACGTGCAGGAGCATTTATGAGAAAGAAAAGATGTTCACAACCTGGTTTAACTAATTTCCCCTCATTTCATTATGCTCCCACATGCTTATTTTCTAGTTTCCCCATTATCCCTTTATCAGTTATAAATCCCCTTTTCTTTTCATTTTTAACCTTACCTCTTGGTTTCACAAATTTCCCTAGTAATTACTCTTCAAAAATTACCCCCCTACACAAAACCCTTTTTCCCTAGTGTGGGACCCATTTCTCATTGCAAATATTACCCTCCCCCTTATTAGTTTCCCTATTTCCCTTCAAAAACCCACAAAACCCCCTTATCCTAAGGTTGTATCCCCCCACATTATTTAATTAACTCTTTGCTTCATATTTCCCTGACAAACCCTTTTAACCCACCAACCCTTGGTGCAGTTAAAAAGCCTCGCCACATAACCCATGGTCCCACGTTATTAAACCCGTTGCTTATATCTAATCCCTACCTTATTTACTAATTAATTACAATTATTTGTGATTAAACCCCGGGCCTCACAAATCCATTTCCTGATTCCCTCTGTGCATCTTAACCATGCGACAGGTGTTCGATCTCCTACCCCTAGATTCGACGGTGCGCATCCATATCATGCGGGTTTACTGTCTGACCGATAACAGCTCAACAGCATGCGAGATTCGCGGTTTTACGTGCGCGCTGTTATGCTACGTGGTGGCCCCAGGCTAGATCATGTTCTCACGAAAAATACTACCTATCCTCCAAAAGTAGTGTGATGACTCAGAAAACCGCCTCCTCACCTAGACCAAAAACTGCCCACTGTTCATTTATAGTTTCCGTGCCAAAATGTGATTGTTACCCTTTAAAAGGCTGAAAAATCCCCAATTCACTCTTTTTGCTTGTTTTTCACTGCAACTACTGCTCAATCCATTTTGCGACACCCTGAACCTCTGCGACCAAATTGACCACCATCTGCAGCTTGAAGAAGCTCCAGACACCTAACTCAAGCAACTAGTTGATAGTTCAAGCTACCTTACCATTTGCATTCACCATTGAACCCAGTTTACAAGCCAGATTACCAAATTCCAGGTATTCTTGAGAAAAACTGAAACGACCTTCTCAATTTGAAAACGTACAGTCCAATTGAAGGCTTAATTAATTGAAATTAATTAATAAACTTTCCTAAATTGAAGATAAATTTACTTGTATACCCCAAACCCTTCTTTTATAGACTGTAACTACCAACCCACTGTTCTAGGGCTTCCAAACCTCACTTCTACAACCACTATAGGCCTAATTCATATGCATAAACTCAATCATGGCTTCCCAGACCTCTCTGGATGTGAGAAATTTGTCAACCCCTCACCTGGACATCGACCACCTAGCATTAGCAGACAAAGATTTTCAAATAAAGGATACTATTTCCCCACCTTACCTTCTAAAGCTCCACTGCTAAAGTAAGGACAGATTCCTAAACCAGAACGATGACATCCACCTTTGGGAATCTAATTTACCCAAATATTTGTTTCCAAAAGTACACCCTTTCCCAGACATCATCCATTTCTATCATGCTTGCGACATTCCTAGCCAAAGAGCTATTATCAACCCTAACCAACAAGTGTTATTTACCATCACTACAGAATCTATTAACCAAATGCTGCAGGTCCAACCAAGCCCTAATGAGACCACATTGTCTATTGGTGACCTGTTGGACCTATATGTCAAGTTAGAATTGGTCAAAATAGCCCAATTATTCCAGACTTTCATTATAGAGGACCGCCATAATCCCACATATAGTCCCCCTTATACTGCCACCATTTTTTTAGAGAGAGGCAAACATATTATTACCATTCTTTGTTGCATCCTAGGATATACCTCAGATGAGCATGTGGATGAGGTTGTCCTGGCCTTTCTTTCCATCTTTAACCCAGGCAAGCCTCCTGCTGTCATTTATAACTATGCTCAGTTCATTGTAGATAGGATGCATGAACAGTTCACCAGAATACCAATTGAGAGAGTCTTCAAGTACTCCTATGTGCTATTTCATATGTTTTTATATTATCAATCAGACAAATTCCCTGTCAGCATCCAAAAGTTGGATACCAAAGGGAATCCAAGGTCATTTATTTATTGGACACCCTTGATCCAGAAATACTCCATTGCATTCACCTATAAGGATTTCATTGATTCATTTGTCCATCCAGTCATGAACATGTTGACCAGTAGCCCTCAACCCAGAATCAACCAAGAAATCAAAAGGGTGTTACAATTGGCCAAGAACAGTAAGGTGGGAGACTAGTATCTGTACCAGAACCCAATAGAGATTAGAAATTATGGATTCCAACTTGCCCCTTACAAACTGCCCAAATACCTCCCTATGAGGATATTTGCACTGAAATATTTTAAGCAGATCATCAATTTTGATGAAGTCGGCTTCCTAGAAGCTAGGAAGAAAACCCAATTTCAAATGAAAAATCAATTGGGCCCCTTCATTTGTAATAACAGAGAGGCTGGACCAGAGGCTGACAAGATGTTGCAGGAAATGAAATTGAAGAACAACTTTATGTGGTAGTATGATCCTCATGGGGTCATAAATAAGTTAAGAATCAACATTAAATTGGGACCTTTCATCCACCATCCTAGACCGGATATGGACAGGTTTGCTAACCAATCATAATCATTGGAAAACACATTAATTGACATGGATAGCACAGTAGTGGATGTAGAAAATACACTGATTGATGTAGAGTAACAAATTGATGAAAGTTCTTTCCTGCAAGTTCGAGAACTAGGCAAACCCATGAATATTCCTTCTGTTTTACAGACCCCATCAAATGAGGAGAGAATCCCAAAGAGAAACATGGAGGAGGGTTCTAGTTCTTCTATGGAGACCACAGATGAGCATTTTAAGCTTAGGAAAAGGCCCAAGTTGAATCTTGTAACTGAACATGAAGAGACCACTGAATAAATGGAAATCACTGACACTGATACAATGGTCGAAAGAAGCAAAGGAACAACTGCTTCAGGAGAATCACAACAACTATCAACATATAACACTCAATTGATTGAGAGACAAATCAATGTTGAGGTTTCTTCTTTCACCAGGTCAGCAGATAAGGAAAAAGATATCAAGAACAGGTACAAGGAGTTCAAGTTGAGAAATGAGAAGTTGAAGGCTAAAAAATATGCCCAATACTTCAAGCACACACCAACTAATCAGAGCAGGTTAATGTCAGCTTTTGACATCAAAGCAAGGAAAATGCAAGTGTCCTTCGTGTAGCGAACTGTTCAACAGCAAAAAACATCAGCTGACTACAGAAAACGGACTTCGAGGTGTTGGTCAGGGATATCCATCCCATTGACCAGATTGAATTCCACTTGTAGGGTAGAGAGATGATTTACTCCACCTTGACAGGGAAGGCCATGGCTACACATAAACTGCAGAATTCATTAGATAACATTACAACCCAATATAAATTGGAAAAGGCCTCCTCATAGGCCAAGGACAACAGGATCAAGTCATTGGAAGACTTGGTAATTGAGCTGGGACATGATCCCAATGACATCAAAGCTATTGAGAAGTTGATCAAGAAGAAGAATGAGGACAATGCAGCTCTTAAAAAACAATTAAAACTTCCTCATTCAGAGCACCCACAGAAAAGAGACGCCCTAGAGAGCTAAACACATCAGAAAGAGATGATGGACCTGGTTTTACACTTGAATGATCAATTGAATGAAATGGAAAAGGAGTTAGATAGCTTGATACAGGTAAAACAAGCTAGTCTAGAGACTTCCCTTGCCATTCTTATCCCAACAGTTACTACTATAGTACCTTCCACTTTGGCAACGTCATTAGCTCTTATTGCTCCAATGGCTACAACACTGCCAGCTTCTACAACGTCTACATCAGCAACATGGTCAAAACCAACAGGGTCAACAAGTGATGAGGCAAGTAAGTTGGTCAAAGCAATGGAAGACATGTCTATTTAGACTACAAAAATGAACAAGCTCAAGGAAAGGGTGGCTAGTCTAGAGACTGACTATAAGCTTGCATAGATTATGCACAAAGAAGAAGTGTAGAAATCAACCATGATTAATGAAAGAATAAAAAACTTGGAGAAGGAATTGACTTTAAAGGAACCCCTTGGACAAGTTAAGGAACAACTGTGGGCCAATATCATTGACTCTGTCAATGATATTTGGCCATCCATTCAAGTAATTTTTGAACAGATTGACTTAGTGAAGCAGGCTACAGAATCCATACAGAGAGTGAAAGTAGAATTGGGAGACATGCCAGAGGAAACTGCAAGGATCATTCACTTCCTCAACTCCAAAAATAAGTATGAATTACAGGAGTTAGAGATACCTGATAGAATAGGTACAATATTGGAAGTAAAAAGGGTCCTCACCAAGAGGAATGTAATGTTAAACCTTGAAGATAAGTGCCAAACTATGCAACTGGCTATAGATAGATTCATGGTTAAGTTTGAAGTTTTGAGGCAAAAGGGTTTGCCCAATCCCTTGGTAATAAATGAAAATTTAATGCCACAGAAGGAATACAATAGAAAAATTAGAGAAGTGGCTAGAGATCAAGTAAATACTTCATCTATGAAGGGGATGCCTACTGGCAAGGTCCTATGCCAAACTTTTGAGAATTTGTTTTACCTCCAGCATGAGGTAAAACACCTTTTTGTGAATAATACTACTTTTACCAAGTACATGGAGGCAGATGAGATTTATAGGAAGATGATAAATATCCAATTACCAAATGCTGAAACATGGGAGAAATTAAATGACTTACTATAGAAATACATAGTCAAAATGTAAAAATGTACAGTAATATTGAAAAGCACAAGAAAAGGATAATGACAAGCTAGCCAGATGAAAGTATATCAGTTGAAAGATTAGAGTAAAAAGAGCATTCGATGTGAAGACCAACAACAAAGTAGAGATTGAAAGGTAAAATATCAGAGCTTAAAGACAACACAACCTAATAAACAGGGACAACGAACTATAGCTCAATAGTTGTCTCTATCTTCTTGCATGAAGATATTTATTTCTCCTAGATTAATTCCCAAGACAGTTTGGGATATTTTCTAAATTATTTTTGTATAAATACTTCATAGTTCGAAGTTTTGAGTGTGGATTGCTATACATTTGTAGATTTATTTTGATCATAAACCTAAGGGTTATTGTACCAAATTTTCAAGTCAGCAGACTGGACCAAGTAATAAAGAGATTGCATTACAGGATTCAAGTGTTGAGCTATTACAATGAAGTATTTTCTTTGTCAAATTTGTTATTTTCTTATGTTTTTCACAAACTTGAATGTTATCTAAAGTTGAATGAATTAATTGGAAATTTATCTCAAAATTTGTTTAAGTACACTCTGTTTTGAATAGTTGATCATTTACATGTTTTCTTCTGATATCCAGATCTGAGAATCCTTAATTTCTCTCCCATCTTGGTCAACCTCTTTCACTTTCTTGATAATCCGGATGAAGGAACCC
>APFE030264290.1:24525-38421 GCA_000404065.3 Pinus taeda
AGACATTGTTTTTAGAACTTGATCTAGTCCTATTTGCCTGATATTTGACCCCATAGCCCAATGGTAAAAGACACCCCTTTTTTCATCTAAGTAAGTGATCCCACCACCAAATCCAAATCAAAACCCAAGTACAATTATAACTAGCCTAAAATAAAATAACTAAACAAAGTTAAATCATAAAGAGAGAGCCCTCTCTGAGAATTAGGAAGGCTAGATCCTAATCTCCAAAGTAGGTTTGTGGTTACCTCTAATCATTTCTTTCTTAAACAACTCTAGAGAAGTATTGGAGTGATAACATATTGGCGACTCAACTGAGGACTTCGATCCTCAGTGTAATAAAACCTTAAGGAAACCTTTAATTTCATCTTTTGCCCCTTAAAGTCATTTTAAGGAGTTGATGTTAAAAAGTTTCGAAAAACAATTAAAAAATTAAAATTCTGGCTCCCAAAAAGACTCACTATACCAGGGGAAATCCAGATCCAAACCCTGCTATAATAGTTGATGACCCTGACAAAATTTTAAGAAAACCAAAAAGGTAGAAACTCAAGCAAGTAGTAGCTAGTTAGTTAAAGAAAATTCACTCCCCGAGGTATTATCAACTGTAGAGGAAATTCCTTTTGATTTGTCATTTGACTTCTCATTGTTTAGAACTAAATCAGAGACTGCAATTCATGAAACTGTGTTAGATCTTAATTTTATTCAATTCATTGAGTCAAAAAGGTGCCTATACATCCAGATTCAGATAAACTTTTGTTGGATACTTTTGACAAGTTAGAAGCTTTAACCTCCACATTGATAAGTGATATAGATGATTCTTACCTTCAAAAATAAGTTAGCTTAGATGCCCTCGCTGCTGCTACCTCTGAAATTTCTGCACAATCTTCAAATACTGTAAATACACCTTCATTTACTACCACCTCACCTATAATATCCACCACAGTTCATTCCCCTAAACCAGTTGTTCATCAACTTCCTATCCAACCAAACTCCTCATCCACATCTAGTTCATCTCCATCCACTTCAAGCCCTTCCTCAAGCACCATCACTTTACCCCATAGCCAAACTAGAATCTCAACCATGGCAGACAGATATGTACCTTTGGTTTTACCAGCACAACTCCATGCCATGCCCCAAGATTATCAAAGAAAAATCCTTTTGTTTGATGCTAATGGTCAAAATACTGCCCAACTGCATGTGAATAGAATGACTGACTATTTTGAGTTGCATGAGATTGATGAACCTGATGTCCAAATGAGGTTGTTTGCCCAAACATTAACTGGGGATGTTAAGAAATGGTTCAAATATTTTCTTGCTAATCATATTGCAGACTTAGTTGCTTTTCATAGATTGTTTATAGATAGATGGGAGAGAAAGAAAAACCCTATGCAAATACTTTCTAAATATGATAACATTAGAAGAGCTCCTAATGAGTCAGTTCAAGATTATTGTACTAGGTTCAATAGCATATACAATGCAATCCCTGCTAATATTAAGCCTCCACTAGACCTAGCATTGATCAAATTCCTTGATGGTTTTGACACTGATATGTCGTACCAGTTAAGAGAAAGAAACCCTGAAACATTGGAATAAATGCAAAGTAATGTTGTTAGTGTAGAAGCCAATCTATTAGCTAAGAAAGCTAGAATGAGAAATGAAAAAAGAGTTGTCATTAAAGAGGAAACTTCCACTTCTAATGGTAAAATAGATAGTTTAGCAAAGATTGTAGAAGGAATAATGGATAGATTAGAAAACATGGAAAGAAAAACTCAGTGGGAGAATCAACAACCACCCCCAATAAGAAACTCCAACTTCAGGAAGAATCCTAACACTGGAAAGAATGCAATAATAGATTAGCAAATTAGACCACCCTTCCAGAAAAACTATGCTAAGGGTTCACAAAGCCATGAGGGAGAGGATGACACCCAGATAAACGTATTAGGGATAAAAAATGAAGATGTTGTTTTTCTTACTCAAGAAGAACATGAATTGTACATGCTGCAACAACTGCAATTAGAATCTAGAGAGTCCTTCGACTTTGAACAGGGCTATGAGTATGCCATATATGAAGTTCACAAACAGTATAGCCTAAGAAGTAAAAAGAACAATGAAACTCCCACTAAGAGATCAACCTAGACCCAAACTAAAAAGATAACAAAAGCTCCTATAACCAAAGTCCTGCAAATCTTCCCTAGGGGAACTTAGGAGACTTCTAGCCCAAAAACTGTAGATATAACTTCATCTGAAACTCAAACTGACATTGTTACTCAAATCATTTCAAATAAGAGAATTCAAAACAAAACTACTGAAACACAAACCGAAGTGCCTAAAACTGAAAAGAAGAAGATAAAAACACGACCACATTTCCTAAGGAGGATCTCATCCAACCAATCAAAACTTAATTGCCATTTAACATTAAGACTGAGATAGCAAAATTGAAAATATCAGTTCCTTTGACTGAGCTAGTGAAAAATGAATCATATAGATCACAGGTCATTGAAACATTAAATATAGGTCAAGGGGAGGATGCTGTGAATCTGAATGATGATTAACCTGAGTTATTGTTTGGTCCTGAAGTAAATGGCACCAATCAACAAGGGGACATTCCTCCTTTCTACATTAGCTTGAATATTCATGAAAAAATATTACATAATGATACGCTAGACTCAAGGGCATCCCATAACTTAATGCTAAAGGCAATTATGGAGAGACTAAACTTAGATATCACCAGACCATATAAGGACCTATTTTCCTTTGAATCTAGCCAAGTTAAATGCCTCGGTCTGATCAAGGATCTATGTGTAACTCTAGTTTAGTGCCCAACAAAGAGTATTGTGATGGACATAGTAGTTGCTGACATCCCACCCAAATATGGAATGCTGTTATCTTGCTCATGGGGAGAAAAATTGCAGGGATATTTACAATTAGATATGTCATATTCCACCATCTCTGTTTTTGGTCTACAAAGAAAACTTTATTGGGAGACCTTGATGAAATACATGGTGAGTAGTACAGAAAAAACCACAGAATTTCCCTATATACTCCATGCATTCTGATATGGACTCTTTTATCTTGTACGATTCAGAACATGACAAAAAGGAAATCATAGTTATAGAAGAAAAATACAAAACACCTAATAGTGAAAACATTTTTCATGAGTCTCTATGGCATTTGAATTTTGATGGATATGTGAATAGACTAGGAGCAGGTGCATGAGTATGGATTCACAACATGGAAAAGAATCATTCTGAGGGTCATGCATTTAGATTAAACTTTAAATGCACAAATAACATGGTAGAATATGAAGCTCTAATCTTAGGACTACAAATGGTTAGAAAACTTGGAGCCAAGAGAGTTTCTATAATGGGAGACTCAGAATTGATTATTAAACAAATCAAAGGTGAATACTTTGTAAATAATCCCAGATTGAGCCAATATAGAGAGACCGTCCTAGATTTGATCAAAGACCTTCTTGAAACCGACTTTGCTGCCATTCCTAGGAAACAGAATATGCAAGTCCACAGTTTGGCCACTTTTGCTAGTACCTGCAAATTTCCTTTTCAGCCCAACCACCAGTACACTGCAGAAGTGAGACATAGGCCTACCATACCTGACAATTTGAAATATTGGCATATTTTCTCACAAGATTCTCAAATTTATGATTTCATGAATGCTGAAGGTGAGTCTCAGAATTGTAATATAGATACAGATTGTACAGTAGAAAATGACATAGATAGTGGGATAGATGTAAATATTTTAGATATAGGTAAACCCACTAATTTCACTAAACTAGAAATAGATAACTTAGAAAATGTAGAAATAGAAGAAATAATGAATGATGATCCCGAAATTCTAAACCTTAAAAATAATTTTTTTCCTAAGGGATTAGTCCCCTTAGAAGATTTGTTTGTTTCAAATGATGTAGCTAGGAAACAAAAAATGGATCCTTTAAGAGCAGATATAGAAGAATGTAACGTAGGAACTGAAGAAAGACCTAAGTTCATTAAAATATCAAAAACCTTGCCTCCAGATGAAAAGGTTAAATATATAAGTTTGTTCAAAGAGTTTTAAGATGTCTTTTTCTGGAGTTATGAAGACCTAAAGTTTTATGACACTAGCATAATTCAACACAAGATACCTATCAAAGAAGATCATAAACCTTTTAAACAGTAACTTAGGAGAATTAATCCAGTTCTTATGCCATCAATTTAAAAGGAAGTCAAAAGGATGTATGATGCCCAAATCATAGCTCCCATTAGATATTCAGATTGAATCTCAAACTCAATCACTAATAGGAAGAAAACATGAGAAATCAGACTCTGCATTGATTTCAGAAACCTGAACAAAGTCTCATTGAAAGATAACTATCCTCTCCCAAAAATGGACCATATTCTTTAGAGGGCAGTAGGTTCATCCAGAATTTGATTGCTTGATGGATTTTCTGGATACAACCAAATCTTAGTTCAACCAGAGGACCAAGCAAAAAATGCATTTACTACTCCTTGGGTTACTTTCATGTATTTGAAAATGCCTTTTGGGTTAATGAATGTAGGAGCAACATTTAAAAAAGCTATGGATATATCTTTTTCCATATAAATCCATGACTTCTTAGTTGTTTACCAAGATAACATCACAGTCTTTTCCAAATCTGATAATGAACATCTAGATCACCTGAGAAGAGTTTTCACTAAATGTAGAAAATTTGGTATTTCCTTAGATCCTAAAAAGACACTCTTTGGTCTAGAAGAAGGTAAAATATTGGGACATATAATATCTAAAGATGGAATTAGAATAAATCCAGCTAGAATAGAGGCTATCCTGACCATCACCCATCTTAGAAACATCAAAGAATTACAATCATTTTTAGACAAAATAAATTTTCTTAGGAGATTCATTTCAAATTTAGCAGAATTAATTAGAGAACTAAATAACATGTTAAGAAAAGATTCAGAACTTAAATGGACAGTGGAAGCTAAAGAGTCTTTTGAGGCCATCAAACAAGCCCTTACCAAAAATCTAGTCCTCATAAGTCTTGACTTTCAAAACGATTTTCTATTTTTTTCTTTTTCTTCTGAACATACTATTGCAATAGTCTTGTTGCAAAAGAATGATCAAGGACATGAACAATGCATTGCATTTTTCAGTAAATATTTTAGAGATGCAACACTAAAGTACAACATAATGGAAAAATAGGCATTAGCTCTAGTGAAAGCTATTAAATATTTTAGAGTGTACATCTTGTATTCACACATCATTGCTTATGTTCCAAATTCAGTAGTAAAGGACATTTTCACACAAAATGGGCCTGAAGGAAAGAGAGGCAAATGGATTGCCACTATTTTAGAATATGAAATAGAAATAAATCCTACAAAACTTATCAAAGGCCAAGGTTTAGCCAAACTCATCACTGAATCAAATTGTCAGGTCCTAGATATAAATTTCATTGGTACCCTAGATGAGCAGGAAGAGATGGAAACCCCACAGATCAGTGAAAATTTTACAGATTCACCTTGGTATGTAGATATCATATTTGTGTTACTAAACTTACAAGCTCCTCCTGGTTTATCTAGAACTAAAGCTAGATTTTTGAAAATGAAATAAATGAGATATTGTATCGTAGATAATGCTTTATTTTGGAAATATAATGGTGGTATTCTATTAAATTGTTTACTAGAAGATGAAGCTAATAAGATTATGCAAGAATTTCATGTAGGAGATTGTGGAGGACACTTGTATTGGAAAACAATTGCTGATAAGATTATGAGGGCTGGTTTTTACTGGTCCACTCTTTTACCAAATCTCAAGAAGCATGTGACTTCTTGTCATAAGTGCCAAATATTTGAGGGTAAAAGGAAGCTTTTACCTTTACCTCTCAAACCCCTATCCACAAAAGTGCCATTTCAACAATGGGGTTTAGACTTCATTGGAGAAATTTACCCAACCTCCTCAGCCCAACATAAATGGATTTGGACAACCACTGACTACTTCACCAAATGGATAGAAGCCATCCCTTCTAGACAAGCAATAGACTCTATCATTATCTCATTCCTTGAAAACAATATCCTGTCAAGATTTGGATGCCCCCAAAAGCTCATTACTGATAATGCAAATACTTTTAAATCCAAGAAAATGGTAGACTTTTGTAACAAATATCACATTACCCTTGGCCATTCCACTGCCTATTACCCTCAGGGTAATGGATTTGCAGAATCATCTAACAAAAGCCTTGTCAATATCATTAAGAAACTACTGGAAGAAAACAAGAAGACATAGAATAAAAAGTTGGTCAATGCCTTATGGGCAGACAGACTAACTACCAAAAAGTCCATTGGTACATCTCCTTATTAGTTAGTATATGGAACGGATGTTTTTTTACATCCTCTTTAGGAGTGCCAGTGATGAATATCATCCAGGAGTTGTAGGTAGAACCAAATGATATCCAGAGGAGGATAAATCAGACAATACACTTGCAGCAAATTAGAGAAGAAGTCTATGTCAAATCACAAGTAATCCAGGATAAAATCAAAAAGTTTTTTGATAAAAAGACCAAAGCTGATGATTTTTACATAGGTGAAAAAGTACTTAAATGGGATTCAAGAAGAGAAGGTAAGGGCAAACATGGCAAATTTGACTTCCTATGGCAAGGCCCATATGTCATTATGGGTATGGAGGTAACAATGCATTTTTCTTAAGAGAGTTATGCTAGAGCCTAGATTTACCTCAGGCTAGAAAGTAAGGTTCTAGGTCCACATCAAACCACGCTCAGCCTCGTAGCTAGCCCTACGAGGACAGGAGAGGGCTATCTCTGGGTCAATCTCGGCAAAGGATAATCGATGTGGCTCGAGATGACTGAAATAAAAGCTAATTTTAGGCTAGGTATGAAGTACAATGGTTTGGTTTGAGTTTTTGGGGGTTTTGAGTCGGAAAAAGGGAAAGACAAATTTGGGTACGGGGATGAGACACAGTTTTTGCAGAGTTCTAATTGGGGCAAGGAAGGCAATCATTTTGATGCTTTTAGAGTGAATAAATGGATGGATCAGACCGGTGAGGAGTCAAGGAGGGCAAGAGAGTCTGAACATTCCTCCTCAAACAGATGAAAACACTGAAAATTAAACAAAAGTTCAAGCATAGCACAACAATCCAGTGAATTCTACTTCAATCACTCATTTGTTTAATTTCAGAAGTAAAGGGAAGAGAAAATGATACACATAAACATCAATGAACTTACAAGTACATATAGAAACACACCATCAAAACATAGAGCTACATGGATCCCAACAAGTGTTGCAAAACCCTAGCCTTTCCTTTGCCAAAAGTGTAGAGATAGAATGTACAACGAAGCACCAAGCAATCCCAAGTGTCCAACCCTGAAAATGACTCAGAAGATACATGATATAGACCATCCTAACCCACTCCCATGCCTCTAGGGGTCAAGCTCATCATTCTAGGAGCTATTTCAACCAATTCTAAACAAAGCACTAAAATCTAGGCAATCAAACAACTTGCCTCTATAAGGTAGGAAACTGATTCATTCATTAAATTTTCACTTTTTAATGAATAAATCCTCTAGAACAAGTAAAAATATGAAAATATTATATCATGATCCTTCAATTACATCAATATAGGTCAATAATTACATCACAAAGCAAAATTAGTCAAACTAGCCGAATTTCTGAGCTGGAAGGTGAGAAATTGGGCAAAAATCCTCTATGTGCCGCGCCAAAACCTCTATGCGTCGCACCACTTTGAGGCTGAGTTTGAGGCACTTCCCAAAGTCCAAATTTAGCTCATGATATCTTGTTGGAAATCCCTACCTATCTACTTTCCAACCTGTTGATGCCCCAAAAATCGTTACATCAACATCCGGGGATAACCACCTGGTCCGGACCTTAATACAGCTCCTTTTCCGTTTGGTATGGTGGCTCTGACTGGATATAATGGGACCAGTTTCCCAGTAATGAATAAAAGGGGGTGGATGAATGATTGGTTTTCTAATAAGTGATAATAAATGGAGGACTTATTCTATGAGCGAAAACGTAAATGACTATTTTATCCTGGGAAGCTTCTATTCTTAAGTGCAACGTTTAGTGATCTATGTTTGCTGATAGGCATATAGATGACACTATTCAATAAACAAAGACATTAATTTAAATGATAATTGCTTCATTCAAATAGTTCAACGAAGTAATTGATAAAACAATATTACACTTCTCTTATTATATTACTGATACATGCATGATTGAGAGAATAGCAAACTGTAAACATCCAATAGTGGAAAGGATAAAGTTTACTGTTAAAACACATTCACATATTCAATAATAGAAAAAATGACCAAACAACAATTCACATAAAAGGAATAAATTCAGACATAGATAATAGTACCATATGAGCTGCAAATTATTCCCTACGCCAATCGCAATTTGAATTCCTTCTTCCGACTCAGAAATACTTTTAGATAAAGGCAATAGTGCACATTCACATCCAAGCTTCGTTATCAAAATTTGGAAAGATTGGTCCAGTTTGCATAAAAGAATATGCCTGAAGTACAATAGCGCAACTTCAGGCTTAAGTCATATAAAAAAACTTACGACCCTTTCTAAATACATGAAAGGGTCTATAAATACTAAACTAAGCTAACAAACTACAAAATTAAAATTCTACTAAATTGGTATAATCTGATCTTGAATATCTCTCCCACAGTGATCTGGTAATCGGCAGCAATGATTCATCATTCTGGCTGTTTTCCCTTTGTCCTAAGTTGGCATATTGCCAGCATTGGTTCCACTTCTTGAGGGCGGTTGAGACGAGAATTGATTTGAGCAGCATAGGTGGCATCATGTATATCGGGAATGATACACCCGATTGCATTCGTTAGGCATTTGAGGGCAGCTCTCTGGCTGTATGGTTTTACTAGGAACAACCAATAGGTATCCCAAGTTAAACTTTTAATTCCTGAGATCAATTTCCCATTCTTTTCTAGCTCTTAGTGACATGACTGCTCCAATGTCTTGGCTGATAATAATTTACCTGGTGTACATTGAGAAATCATGTTAGATAAATAGAGAGTATTATTGATCAAGTCAATTAAATTGCTCGTAGATAACTTGCATCTAGAAACCGCTCTTTCTGCTTTCATTAATTGGGACTGCCACTCCATGAATAGGATTTCTTTATGGGATTCTAAAATTTTGGGCAAGTTCGTCGCCTCTCCCTCATTAGAGTCCTGCCAAGTAAGAAAATCTGTCAAAGTGTCATCGGCTTGCTCTAAATCCTGCCTGGCATCAACTGATTTGTCTATTATAGATGTTGTTATGTCGCACAGAGGTTCAACTTGGGCAATTTCTTGACACAACAATCTTATTTGTGTTATTAATGCCTTGTTAATCTGCATTGCCTCTGCTCTGAACTCGGAAGGCTGGGGAAGACTCTTGAACCTCTCTACTTGAGTTGATAATTGAGAAATTTTCTCATCTTTTGTCTTTTCCATCTGTTCATTCATCGCCTTCAACTTTGATAATGCCTCTGATAATTCTTTCTGTCTTTGAATTGCTCTCGAATCGATCCTCTGTTTCTCTTCATGCAACCATTTGTTGAGCTGGTTATTTAACTGTTGCTGCGTGGACAGTTGCTGTTGTAGTTGTTCCGACTTCTGTTGTTCCTCTGATAGCTTTGCTTGCAGTGAAGCGATCACTTGATCCTTTTCTTTCAACAAATTGCTTACCTCCGATGCCTTATCCATGGTGGCTGCCGAATAGGCACCAGCATATTGAGATAACTTTGTTAGGTCATCAGAGGGGTCGAATTCTTCCCTCCATACCACATTGGTTGTTATTGTTTGTTCAGGAAACAGAGAAGGTTGATCAATCCTTCTTCTTTTCTGTTGTCACTTTATTACAGCCTTGTGTTTTGGGCTATAGAAAACATCCAGTGGAGGAATGTACTCCACCTGCAAAATAATTTGATTGGAAGGATTCTTTAGAATTATTTCTACTACTGTAGTTGGGGGTAGACCACTGGTTCCTTTGCTTGGAACCTCCTTTGATGCTGTATCTTGTGTATCGGTCACTTTGGATGTATCGACATCCATTGAGCTCTCAAGATTGCTTATAATTGTATTAAATTGTTGCCATTCCTCAAGCAATCTTGGGTCCATTTGAGTTTCGACACTCACTTCCTTGCTGCTCTGCTCCTGCTACTTTTTTTGTTCCTCCTCCCGTATTCTCTCTTGTTCTTTCTTTTCTGCTTCCTCTCTGTATTTCCTCTGTGATTCCTCTTGTTCTTTCCTCTTTGCCCCTTCCTTTTCTAACCTCCGGAGTTCCTCTTTCTCTCTTCTTTGGACTTCTTCATAGATTTCGGATGTAGCAGGAGGTTCGCTGGTAAGCTGCTGCTCAGGCTTGCTTGATTGTATCATCGGGGCAGTAGCTAACAAATCTAGAGGTAGAGTTTGCAACCTCTGCTCTCTAAGTTTATTAAATTCTACTAACTCGTCATCATGGTATCTCATTCTAGCGAGCTGCTGCACCTGGAATATTGACTCGGCTGAGGAGAACAGGTCATCAAACTCATCTTCCTTATGTTCAAATTTAGTGAGTTTGGCCTGGTCTAGAGCATTATAGATGACTTTCTTCGGGTCGAAACTTCTATTAGGCAGAGTGGTGAGACTTAGGATGTTAATTTTTTCTGCCTCTTTCTCTGCATGTTTATAATCATGCAGAGTATAGACACCACACCTTAGAGGAAAAGGAGGCCAAACTTGCTTCTTTGAATTTCTGAGAGTTTTTGTCGCTGATGCGGTTGTAAGCTGATATGCTATCTCACGAGCTAATAGTTTGTCTGGTATGTATAAGGGGAGGATATGAGGCCTGGCCTGACTGCCAAAAACTCTTACATAAGTGAATTTTTTTTCTCCAAACCAGGTTCCTAAGGCTGTCAAGTCAATCTCTGCCTGAGAGGAGATCTTAGGGGCAGGTTTATCAAAAATTGCATAGTAAATAAGTAGCATGAATCCGTTGCAGACTTGGTATAAATGATGTTTATAATGAGCTTTCCATAATTTCTGGTGGTAGATATGAATAGGCGTAGGGTCTTGTGGAGTCCATATCCACCCTAACATAGGAAACTCAAAATTAAAACAAAGGGTGTCCAAAATATAGGCACTAAAGTAAAATGGAGGGATGAACCTATCAGTAACACGGGATTTGTTTCTGAATTCAAGAATAGATGTAGCCAACTTATCCGATAATATAGTCCCCCAATCCATGATTTCACTATTACATGCTGCTTCCATCAAAGGTACCATCTCTATGGAAAAGTTTGAAGAATCATGCAATCCCCACATTCGACACATCATGACTCCAGCATAACAATAAGGGGAGCATAAGGAGTCAACGAAGTACTTACCCGAAGACTCATGTTTGTGTTTCGTCGGGTTCTATCTCCATTCTCGTATAGGCTCCGACTTAGTTTCATTCTCATCTCGAAACTTCTCCATAAATCATTGGGCTGAAATGAACCGAATACTCTCCCATCAATAGTGCAGAATGTTCTGTCTGTAATTGGAATTTCTTCAATTGCCCATCTCACCATATCCATATACAGAAGAATTTTCTCTCGAGCCGCTATCATGTGTAAGTAGGAATCAACCAAATCTTTTAAAGTAGCATCATATTTCTGGCTTGAACCTACTGTAGCTCGTATCGATGTTTGCTGAGGTTCCTCGGCTTCAACCAGGTTGTAAATGTTCTTCCAAGTAGTACTACCAAGGCCGAGACATGTGGTATCTGAGATTAATCCCTTTTTTCTTGGTCCCGGATCGGTGGCATGTTGTCCTGTTACCATAGAAGTTGAAGTCGTTCCAGACTTCTTAGATTTCTTCCCCATTTGGTCTGAAATCGTTACTGCAGAAAAACTTTGCACAAGAGAAAAATGAACATAATACGGAAAATGGATGGCGAAAACCAAGTATGGAGGAATTGTGTCAATCAATGAATAATGGAAGATTTATCATAAGGCTCCCGCGGATACAATCTCTGAAGGGATTTAGGCATAACTACTCATTAATTGGTCGTTTAAACCTGTCAATCATTTAAATGCTCATTATATCCTTTACTTGCCGAATAATCGTTTAAGCGTGGATTTGATTTTTTGGCGGTTGGACGCAAGCGAATCACTATCGAGAAGAGAAAAGGCTTTCAATGATAATTAATCTAATATAGCGAAATCATATCAATCCTTTTCAAAAGTCGCATTTGGGTTCATCGCAATCGGTGATCGGAGGAAGCCTTGGGCAATCTTATTTAAGTTTTTTATGGAATCCCCGATCGCCGATAGCGATATTGCTTGACTCGCATCGGGAGTTTTAAGGAGGAAAGTTTGTTATATTCATATTGCATTCCCCGATTTCCGATTGCGATATCGCATCAGAGCAAGGGGAGGGGCCTTTTATTATTTGTTTTCCTGATAACTGATGTTTACTCGCTATTGTCGCATCGGGGAGAATCAATGGGTCATGGTTATGCATCCTTTGTTGTTGCGATATGCGATCGCTTTATCGCAATAATAAAGAATTATTCATTTTGTTTTTAAGACCGATTATTTATCAATTCAAAAAGATTTTTTTAAAATGTTTTGTTTGTTTCCAAACCTTTAGAAGAGTGATGGGTTAATACCAATTTAATCTAAAAGGGACCCATTTCATATTATAATTTTCTAAAGTAAAATTTGATGAAATGGGGGGTTTTTGTATAGCACAACAATTGGCGATTCGCTGGAAGAAACAGTTATCTCTGAAAAAGATGTTGGAATATTTGAAATTTCTTTATATAGATATCTTATCAAAAAGGAAAGTTCTAAAATAAATAAGTATACACACATTCTGAATATAATAAAATCATGTTTTTTGCTAATTCCTTCTCTCGTTAAAATTAAATACATTCTAAGTTTTAAATTGGCCTTTATTGGTTGATACTGATAAAACAAAACACCATTCCAACTTAGTCTTTTTAATTGACTCCTTTGTCACAGGTAGAGCCTCTGCTGCCAGCAAATGTTCATAGTTTCGATAGGGATACCTTTTAACCATTTGATTGTCCATGACCCCTCCCATCTCAGAGTATGATTAAAAGAATGAATTCAAAGCATGTTTTCATATTTTGTATTTCTTTTCTTTTCCATTTTTTGTAAGATAAAAATCCATTGTCCTGGTTTGGTTGCCAGCTGATTTGACAATGCCATTCACTGGTTGTAATCTAATTGAACAAGCTGGCTCGTGATGAGACCCCTTGTCTTATGTTTATAAGCCATTACCCTATTTTGGTATGCAATGTTGGTAATGTCGGTCAGATTATTTCCCAAAGATCATGGTAAGTAGGCTTGTAATAAGACCCCTTATCTTTATATCAGATATTTTTAGAATTACACTCTGAATAATCATATACTTGAATGAATGGGATGAACAATTTTCTCCTTAAGACAAAATGGATGACAAGGTAAGAGTTGAGGATGCTAAGATTGAATCAGTCTCTGTTTTGATATTGATAACCTTTTTGTGACTAGTTTGAAAACATTAAAATGATTTACAGTAGTTCTAAATCTTGAGAGGATTTTCACAAAACATAATGGGGTTTTCAGAATGCTAATATACCTAATTTCGTAGAAATTGTTCCTTTTGTTTAATATTTCTATTTTACAAAAGTAAATATTAAAAATACTTCTTCCGAGCAACATTTCAATATAGCAAAGGCCAATAGAAGCTATTTTACAACCTTATTTCCTAATGATCCTAAATATTGCAAATCCTACTGAATTTAAAAGAGAAGGGGTTACCTCCTCAATTGAAGAATTTCTTTAAGATGAGGCCATTAACAGGAAGAGAGTCCCTCTTTCCTGATAGATCTTGTA
>APFE030264290.1:45544-80002 GCA_000404065.3 Pinus taeda
TTTGACATTATTTTGAGGACCTTTTGAAGACCCTCCATATCGTATGGATCTTTGGTGATTTTCTTCTTTGAATCATCCTTGAAAGACACTTTTTTGGATTTCCTGTCCTCAAGAGGAGCTTTCTTTTCCAAAGCGATTATACGTTTTTCGACAGCGAGGGCTTCTTTCATGTTTTCGTCCAATGTAGGTTTTCCAGCCCTATCTACAAAAATGGCTATATTTGAAGGTAAGGCTGTAATGTACCACTCACTTCTAATTTGTTCACTTGGCTTAGAATCGGTAGGGATTTTATTCAAGATTTTGTTAAATCGGGAGTTAAACTCCTTAATTGGTTCTCTAGACTCAATCCTTAGATTCGAAAGGTCATTAATGAGTGTGGCCAAGGATCTATCATCGCCATATTTGGTAAGAAACTGCTCCTGAAAGGTATTCCAACTGGTAATGGATCCAGAGGGCAAGGAAAAATACCAAGACCCAGTTGATCCTTGTAATGTGTAGGGGAAAAGTCTAAATACAACATCTTCTTCTGTTACTCCCTTCAAATTAACTGACAACATGAAATTATTTATGTGTTCCTTAGCTAATGTTCCAGCATCTGGATTAAACTTTGGTAACCATTTCTCAGGATAATCAGGTAACAGATGTAATGGTGTAGGCATAGTGACTACACCAGGACTGTTCCATGGGTTCTGAGCCATCTTGGGAGTACCAACGATTGCCTGTGGTGTTCCAGGTGTTTGGGGAGGAGGTGGAAATGAAGACTAAAAATATTGTGATGTTGAAGGTGAAGACCCTTGGTGGACAATAATATGTAATGGTGAAGTGGGTGTTTGACTTCACACTGGAGATGATGAGATGGAAGATGATGGAGAAAAAGTCTCACTACCAGAACCTTCAGTGTTCTTTTTAATCCTTTTCCTTTGGGGTAAAGGAAACTCGGGTGGTTCAATGCCGAGTTTTTCGCTTTGAAATCTAGTGAGATGATGGGTAGGCGGAATTGCGAAGTCTCATTGCCTTGAGATACTTCAGATCTCTGAGGTGAAATGGAGAAGCCTTGAAGTTTCTGGATGAGAGACTGAACTTCAGGGGACTTCGGACTTAGATGTTCTGAAGTATGATGGGGTTGAGCAGTGGTAGTTGATCCTTCTTCTTCTCGTCTAGACACTGGTATTTCAGAGTGCAAACGAGAGGTCCGAGGAGAGGTGGAGGGTGATTTACTCTGTGAATGGTCTGTAGGTTTTGATTTACTCACCATTCATAGTGGATGGCCCTCCTTCTAGCGCTAGAAATGTTGATGCCTCAAAAATTGTTACATCAACATCGGGGGATAACCACCCGGTCCAGACCTTAATACAGCTCCTTTTCCGTTTGATATGGTGGCTCCGACTGGATATAATGGGACCAGTTTCCAAGTAATGAATAAAAGGGGGTGGATGAATGATTGGTTTTCTAATAAGTGATGATAAATGGAGGACTTATTCTATGAGCGAAAACGTAAATGAATATTTTATCCTGGGAAGCTTCTATTCTTAAGTGCAACGTTTAGTGATCTGTGTTTGCTAATAGGCATATAGATGACACTATTCAATAAACAAAGACATTCATTTAAATGATAATTGCTTCGTTCAAATAGTTGAACGAAGTAATTGATAAAAAAATATTACACTTCTCTTATTATATTACTGATACATGCATGATTGAGAGAATAGCAAACTGTAAACATCCAATAGTGGAAAGTATAAAGTTTACTGTTAAAACACATTCACATATTCAATAATAGCAAAAATGAACAAACAACAATTCACATAAAAGGAATAAATTCAGACATAGATAATAGTACCATATGAGCTGCGAATTATTCCCTACGCCAATCGCAATTTGAATTCCTTCTTCCAACTCAGAAATACTTTTAGATAAAGGCAATAGTGCACATTCACATCCAAGCTTCGTTATCAAAATTTGGAAAGATTGGTCCAGTTTTCATAAAAGAATATGCCTGAAGTACAGTAGTGCAACATCAGGCTTAAGTCATATACAAAAACTTACGACCCTTTCTAAATACATGAAAGGGTCTATAAATACTAAACTAAGCCAACAAACTACAAAATTAAAATGCTACTAAATTGGTATAATCTGATCTTGAATATCTCTCCCACAGTGATCTGGTAATCAACAACAATGATTCATCATTCTGGCTGTTTGCCCTTTGTCCTGAGTTGGCATATTGCCAGCATTGGTTCCACTTCTTGAGGGCGGCTGAGACGAGAATTGATTTGAGCAGCATAGGTGGCATCATGTATATCGGGAATGATACACCCGATTGCATCCGTTAGGCATTTGAGGGTGGATCTCTGGTTGTATGGTTTTACTAGGAACAACCAATAGGTGTCCCAAGTTAAACTTTTAATTCCTGAGATCAATTTCCCATTCTTTTCTAGCTCTTGGTGACATGACTTCTCCAATGTCTTGGCTGATAATAATTTACCTGGTGTACATTGAGAAATCATGTTAGATAAATAGAGAGTATTATTGATCAAGTCAATTAAATTGCTCGTAGATAACTTGCATCTAGAAACCGCTCTTTCTGCTTTCATTAATTGGGACTGCCACTCCATGAATAGGATTTCTTTATGGGATTCTAAAATTTTGGGCAAGTTCGCTACCTGTCCCTCATTAGAGTCCTGCCAAGTAAGAAAATCTGTCAAAGTGTCGTTGGCTTGCTCTAAATCTTGCCTGGCATCAACTAATTTGTCTATTATAGATGTTTTTATGTCGCACAGAGGTTCAACTTGGGCAATTTCATGACACAACAATCTTATTTGTGTTATTAATGCCTTGTTAATCTGCATTGCCTCTGCTATGAAATCGGCAGGCTGGGGAAGACTCTTGAACCTCTCTACTTGAGCTGATAATTGAGCAATTTGCTCATCTTTTGTCTTTTCCATCTGTTCATTCATCGCCTTCAACTTTGATAATGCCTCTGATAATTCTTTCTGTCTTTGAATTGCTCCCAAATCGATCCTCTGTTTCTCTTCATGCAACTGTTTGTTGAGTTGGTTATTTAACTGTTGCTGCGTGGACAGTTGCTGTTGTAGTTGTTCTGACTTCTGTTGTTCCTCCGATAGTTGTGCTTGCAGTGAAGCAATCAATTGATCCTTTTCTTTCAACAAATTGCTTACCTCCAATGCCTTATCCATGGTGGTTGCCGAATAGGCACCAGCATATTGAGATAACTTTTTCAGGTCGTCGGAGGGGTCGAATTCTTCCCTCCATACCACATTGGTTGTTATTGTTTGTTTAGGAAACAGAGAAGGTTGATCAATCCTTCTTCTTTTCCACTATCGCTTTATTACAGCCCTGTGTTTTGGGCTATAGAAAACATCCAGTGGAGGAATGTCCTCCACCTGCAAAATAATTTGATCGGAAGTATTCTTGGGAATTATTTCTACTACTGTAGTTGGGGTAGACTGCTGGTTCCTTTGCTTGGAACCTCCTTTGATGTTGTATCTTGTGTATTGGTCGCTTTGGATGTATCGGAATCCATTGAGCTCTCAAGATTGCTTATAATTGTATTAAATTGTTGCCATTCCTCGAGCAATCTTGGGTCCATTTGAGTATCGACACTCACCTCCTTGCTGCTCTGCTCCTGCTGCTTTTTCTGTTCCTCCTCTTGTATTCTCTCCTGTTCTTTCTTTTCTGCTTCCTCTCTATCTTTCCTCTGTGATTCCTCTTGTTCTTTCCTCTTTGCCTCTTCCTTTTCTAACCTCCGGAGTTCCTCTTTCTCTCTTCTTTGGACTTCTTCATAGATTTCGGATGTAGCAGGAGGTTCGCTGGTAAGCTGCTGCTCAGGCTCGCTTGATTGTATCATTGGGGCAGTAGCTAACAAATCTAGAGGCAGAGTTTGCAACCTCTTCTCTCTAAGTTTATTAAATTCTACTAACCCGTCATCATGGTATCTCATTCTAGCTAGCTGTTGCACCTGGAATATTGACTCAGCTGAGGAGAACAGGTCATCAAACTCATCTTCCATATGTTCAAATTTAGTGAGTTTGGCTTGGTCTAGAGCATTATAGATGACTTTCTTCGGGTCGAAACGTCTATTAGGCAGAGTGGCGAGACTTAGGATGTTAATTTTTTCTACTTCTTTCTCTGCATGTTTATAATCATGCAGAGTATAGATGCTACACCTTAGAGGAAAAGGAGGCCAAACTTGCTTCTTTGAATTTCTGAGAGTTTTTGTCACTGATGCGGTTGTAAGCTGATATGCTATCTCACGAGCTAATAGTTTGTCTGGTATGTACAAGGGGAGGATATGAGGCCTGGCCTGATTGCCAAAAACTCTTACATAAGTGATTTTTTCTTCTCCAAACCAGGTTCCTAAGGCTGTCAAGTCAATCTCTGCCTGAGAGGAGATCTTAGGGGTAGGTCTATCAAAAATTGCATAGTAAATAGGTAGCATGAATCCATTGCAGACTTGGTATAAATGATGTTTATAATGAGATTTCCATAATTTCTGGTGGTAGATATGAATAGGCATAGGGTCCTGTGGAGTCCATCTCCACCCTAACACAGGAAACTCGGAATTAAAACAAAGGGTGTCCAAAATATAGGCACTAAAGTAAAATGGAGGGATGAACCTATCAGTAACACGGGATTTGTTTCTGAATTCAAGAATAGATGTAGCCAACTTATCCGATAATATAGTCCCCCAATCCATGATTTCACTATTACATGCTGCTTCCATCAAAGGTACCATCTCTATGGAAAATTTTGAAGAATCATGCAATCCCCACATTCAACACATCATGACTCTAGCATAACAATAAGGGGAGCATAAGGAGTCAATGGAGTACTTACCAGAAGACTCATGTTTGTCTTTCATCGGGTTTTGTCTCCATTCTCGTATAGGCTCCGACTCAGTTTCATTCTCATCTCGAAACTTCTCCAGAAATGCTTTATTATACGTCTTCTCTGGTTCGGGAAAATGGTACATCTGTGTGAAATCATTGCGCTGAAATGAACCGAATACTCTCCCATCAATAGTGTAGACTGTTCTATCTGTAATTGGAATTTCTTTCATTGCCCATCTCAACACATCCGTATACGGAAGAATTTGCTCTCGAGCTGCTATCCTGTGTAAGTAGGAATCAGCTAAATCTTTTAAAGTAGCATCAGATTTCCGGCTTGAACCTGCTGTAGCTCATACCGATGTTTGCTGAGGTTCCTCGGCTTCAACCAGGCTGTAAATATTCTGCCAAGTAGTACTGCCAAGGCCGAGACATGTGGTATCTGAGATTAATCCCTTTTTGCTTGGTCTCGGATCGGTGGCATGTTTTCCTGTTACCACAGAAGTTGAATTCATTCCAAACTTCTTAGATTTCTTCCCCATTTGGTCTGCAATCGTTACTATGAAAAACTCTACACAAGAGAAAAATGAACGTAATGCGGAAAATGGATGGCGAAAACCAAGTATGGAGGAATTGTGTCAATCAATGAATAATGGAATATTTATCATAAGGCTCCCGCGGATACAATCTCTGAAGGGATTTAGGCATAACTGCTCATTAATTGGCCGTTTAAACCTGTCAATCATTTAAATGCTCATTATATCCTTTACTTTCCGAATAATTGTTTAAGTGTGTATTTGATTTTTTGGCGGTTGGACGCAAGCGAATCACTATCGGGAAGAGAAAAGGCTTTCAATGATAATTAATATAATATAGTGAAATCATACCAATCCTTTTCGAAAGTCGCGTTTGGGTTCACTGCAATCGGTGATCGGAGGAAGCCTTGGGAAATCTTATTTAAGTTTTTTATGGAATCCCCGATCACCGATAGCGATATCGCTTGACTCGCATCGGGAGTTTTAAGGATGAGAGTTTGTTATATTCATATTGCATTCCTCGATTGCCGATTGCGATATCACATCAGAGCAAGGGGAGGGGCCTTTTATTATTTGTTTTCCTGATAATCGATGGTTTCTCGCTATTGTTGCATCAGAGAGAATCAATGGGTCATGGTTATGCATCCTTTGTTGTTGCAATATGCGATCTTGCAATTGCTTTATCGCAATAATAAAGAATTATTCATTTTGTTTTTAAGACCGATTATTTATCAATTCAAAAAGTTTTTTTTTAAATGTTTTGTTTGTTTCCGAACCTTTAGAAGAGTGATGGGTTAATACCAATTTAATCTAAAAGGGACCCATTTCATATTATAATTTTCTAACGTAAAATTTTATGAAATGGGGGGTTGTTGTATAACACAACACAACCCAAGTGGAATGTTTCAATTTGGTGTCCATTTGCCACTCCAAAACTTCAATCTCCCAAGACTGGTTCTTGTGTGTCAAAATAGGGGTAGTGAGGTCATTTTTTGAGTGTTTTTGACCTCTTGTGGACTCAAAACTTGCCCAAACTTCTTGGCCATGCACCAAAAATCATGATTTTTCATGCCAAATCGAAAAATATAAGTTTTTTCCATTTGGAGCCCTCTAGCAAAAGCGAGTGCCACGTGGCGCGGTGCACAGGGAAACAAAACCTGTTTTTTAGTGCAAAAATTTTCAAAAATATAAAAATTGCTCCAAATTTCTTGAAATTTGGGTTGTACCTTCTCTATCAAGTGTCATGCTGGGCTAAAGAGGCTTCGGCCAATATCCGAAGACGATTATGCTCATTTTTCCTCTTTTGCTTTGCTATTGCCTTCTTCAATTTCGCCTTTAGACTCCTTATTCATGCCTTGGAACTCATATTGCGCACCCTATAATGGAAAGCCATGTGTCTCAACAATGCTTTGTCCCTATCAACCGTCTCCAGTAGTATCTCCAGGTGGATGTTAATTCTCTCGAGCCAAGACTCCCGATCATCATTAAGCTCTTGCTCCAATGAAGTGAGCTCAATCCTCTCCTTTTGGGTAGCTTGGAGATTCTCGCAGATGTTTTGCAACTCCATGATTGCCTGCTGATCTTCAAGCTGCTTGTTCCTCTGCTCCAAGTATTTCATAGTCCACTTAGCCCTCTCCAAGTCAAGGGACAACGCTGTGATCTTTGTCTGCTTCTCTTGGATGATCTCTCTAAGATGTGCATTTTGCAAGCCCATGTCTGTAACATCATCATGAACGAGAATGAAATCAGTTTCTCGCTCACCTGAAGGCCCCTCGTCCTACATTGGCGTCCTGTACCTGTGATGCTGATGTCAGAAGCGAGGCCCCTTCCACCCCGGGTGGAGATAACACTCGCTTTGCTGCTGCAAATAACTGCCTCGTGCCATTCTGATATGTATTGAAGACAAATATAGTAGCATCGTGTGGATCATGGCCCTCTTACTGATGAAAAGGTCCACCAGTCTCATGCCCAACCTTTGAAGGTCCCTGTGAAGCTCTGAAAAAGTCACGAGAGATGAAATCATCCCAAGTGATGCCCTGTAATCCAAGTTGATGGACCACCAAAATCTTGATGAGACCAAAATGGCAAATGCTATTGAACTACTGATCAGGGGTCTTGTGTTGCACAAGGGCGGTCATCCTCTCTATGTTCCGGCATATGAAATAAGGAATGTTCATCATCCTTACCTGGGTGAAATGCATGAGTAACATGATGTGATAAGCGTATACTCGGGAGAGGCGACCTTCACAACTGAAATACTTCTTGATTAATTTCATTAATGGAGCATATTCATCTTTGAGATATCAGAACGGGAACACTCTCTTGAGCTACCTCAAGAAACCATGTTTAATATATGGCTCATAGTGTTGCCGGTCAATCTTCTGCTTCTTGTTCCATGGTTCTCCAATGTTCGATATACTGGTTGTTAATGAGATAGAATCTGGTGTAAGTGTGAAAGTGACACCAGCCAAAGTAACTTGATCACCATGTAAATGTAATACAAATAAGCGAGCCAACTCATGATGGACTTGAACAGTAGCAACCTTATCGCAAAATTCATAACATGATTAAAACTGAAAACAAGAGACGGTAAGAGGGCAGGCCTTCAATTCTGTAAGGGTGGTCGGTTCTTCTCTAACATGTTTGCCACCTTTATGAGGCCTCCAGGGTGCATGTCCCTCCGTGGGTGAGTCACTTTGGGTATCTACTTCATAATCAGATGAATGACCGGATGACATAACTGCTATTGTACAAATTTCCTTAGAAAAATAGATGCTCGTGATAAAACTATGTTTGGACTGCTCTTTTGTGATGTGGTTGAATTCTGCCACCAAAGGGAAAAATATGCAACAAGGGACTATTAGGAAGGGAGAAAATAGTAAGGGATTAGGGACTTTGGTAACTATAGGGATTAAGGAAATGTAGGAGGGTTTGGAGGGATTTGATGTATAGTGTAGGGTTTAGGGTTTTTGGAAATGTGTGGAAGGACATTGGGGATAAGGGTTTAGTAAACTTTTTGGGGATAGGGAAGAATAAAATCAGGGAGAATATGGAATAAGGGAGAAGAGAATGAGGGAAAGAAGAGAAAAATGGAATGGAGGAATGAGTTTGGTAGCAAAGTAATGATCTTGAAAACCCTAACATCAAGTCTTCTTAAGGTATTATAGAGGGAGGGTTTGATGTTTTGTTTCAACCATTAACATCCATAAACCACATCACAAAATTGGATGAAACACTAAGAAGAAGACTGTACCTGGCAAATCCGTGTAAGTTCTTGGCAATTTGGAGAAATTTTAGGCAGTTTTGGGCTTTGGACTATATGCGTCGCGCCGCATACCCAGTGCACTTCGCCGTCCCAGTGCGCTGCACCCGTGTTATTTAACACTATGTAGTTTCTCCCAGTGCGCCACACCTCTCCAGTGCGCCGCACCACATGCTCTATGTGCCGCGCCAACCAAAATTACTCCAACTTCACCCAAATCGTGCACTAACTCAACCAATTCGATTTGAATGGCTTTTCTTTGAACTTTGCATGCAAATGACATTGATCTTCATGGAAAACTCTTTATAAAGACATGGATTTGATTCTTGATTCTTGAAAACCCATTTTTGTAATGTTTGGCATTGGCACTTTTTGACATTTTAATACAACTCTGTGATTTGAATTTCCTTTTTGATTTTTGATTGAAATGATGAAATTCTTGGCAATTTTTTTTGCAGGGATAGCTGACATGGAATTTGGCAAAGGAGACAAAGGCTACGCCTGAAGAATTCAACAACTGAATTTTTTTTTAAAATTATTACAAAAGACGAAATGTCGAATTTTCTTCAAAACAGAGTTTTGAAGAAAAGTCATGATCCATCCAGATGACGATGAAAATATGTGAAATGACAACTTATTAAGAACCTCCCTCTGGCCTGTTGGCTTTATTGGACAGCTTGAAGACACAACTTGTGAAACCCTAGACCTAGTGACTGAAATGACATTTGTTGATCAAAGGACTAAAACAGGGCTATAAGTGACTCAAACACTTGATTTTGATGAATAGACCTGAGCCAATAGTGCAAGGCATGAGGGGTGATGAATAACAAGACCCTTCCATCAGATTATGGCATGCCCCTAGCGGAACGCAACTGAGTGAATCAAGTGAGACACCTAAAAATGAAATGCAATAAAGAGAAATGATCTCTGACGGAGGGATGTAAAGACTGACTCTAACATTGGCTCCAATGGGGATGGTAGCTCCTTGGAGGTGCCAAGAATGACAGATCTCTGGGAGAGCTAGACAGTGCCTTTGTCCATTGGGTTATGGAGTCCATTATTTTGAGAACTCGACACAAGGCTCTTAATTTATTTATTGACACAAACTTGACTCAATTAGGAAACCAAAATGGCTAAAAACCTGACTCAACAAACTGAACCAAAAACTTAAAATCTTTCTTTAGAATTATAGCCTTCACTTCGGGCCCCAAACTGAAGAAAAGATCCCAACACACTCTTGTAATGAAACTGAAATTAAAATGGTATGTATAATGACAATCTAGACCGCAGAAACAATTCAGAAATGATACCTCTTGAGTAGCCGACCATTGATCGGCCCTCCAGGACATGCTAAAATTTCTGTTTTCCCACCACGGTTTTCAGTTTCTCCTTATTTCTCCCATGTAGTTAAATGCTCTTTCCCATAACTATACATTCAACAAGATGAAAAAAATAAATTTGCTGAAAACAAAAATTCTGAAAATTTTACAGAATGCTGGAAATTGCAGAAATAAAAATCAGCAGTAATAAACAGCCATTAAAACACATTAAAACACTGATATTTTTGGTCAATGTGACCCTGGAAAAACCCCCTACAAATCTTGGGGAAAACCAGTTTGAGAGCTCTTCTTTATTTCTGAAAAAATGTCTTTTTACAGCAAGAAAATATTCAGCAAAAATCAACAAGCAAACTTTTACAACTTATCTCAGCCTTATTGAAACTCAGCCTTGCTGAAAAACTGCCCTGTTGAAACTTCGTTGTTGTTACTCTGCTGCTGAAACTCCGCTGCTGATACTCCACAGCTCACTGTCCAAAAATCTCCCTTGCTCTCTTGCTCTCTTCTCTCCTTCTCCCAATCTGCTCATGAAAGAATGAATGATCTTTTCCTCCTTTTCCTCCTTTAATATAACTCCAAATGACTTTTGGGTGATCCAAGTGACTTTTGGGTGATCCCTAAATCCAATGGATGAAATAGATTTAGATCAATGGCTGAGATTAAATGCACATTTAAATCTCACTTTCTATTTTTTAATTCACCCACTTTAATAAAGACCCACTTAGTCATTTATTTCCAAAGTCACTTTTCCTTTCTAATTTTTCATTGACTTTATAAAAGTCACTTTAAAATTAGACTTAGTAACTTTATCACTTAAAGTCACTTTTAAATGAGATTTTAACTTTATAAAAATTATAAAGTCACTTTAGGAGAAAAAATTAAAATCTTTTGGACACTTTTCCCTATGCTAAAGATCAAAGCCTAATGGAACCACCTGTCCTCCGGTACCAAATTTCAACATAGTCATGTTGAATTCTGCCAAGAAGTCTTGCCAACGAGCTTGCTTTGTAGAAAGCTTCAATTGTGATGCAAAATAACTTGCTACAACGTTGCTTGTCTTGACAACAAATGGCTTCCCAATCAAGTAATGCCTCCATACATGAAGATAGTGAATGATCGCTGTCATCTCCTTCTCATGGACTAGATACCTTCGTTCTCCATCTTGCAACTTCCAACTTTCATACGCCACTGGATGCCCATCCTGCATAATAACCCCTCCTATGGAAAAATTTGAAGCATCTGTGTGTACCTCAAATGGTCACTCGAAGTTCGGCAACTTTAGTATTGATGCTGTAATCGTCCTCTTCTTGAAATCATCAAATGTTGACTAACATTTATCTGTCCAACTCCATCTCTTATCTTTCTTCAACAAGTCTGTCAGTGATGATGTTACCTTGGAGTACCGCTTTACAAACTTTTGTTAGTAGTTGTTCATGCCCAAAAACACCCTCATATCACGGACAATCTCCAGTTCAACCCAGTCCTCAATCACCTTCACTCTGCTCGGCTCCATCCGTATGTACCCTTGACCCACTATGTGTCCAAGGAACGGAATCTCGATCTGAGCGAACACACACTTAGACTTCTTCATGTACAACTAATTTGCCTTCAGTGCCTCAAACACCATTGCCAAGTGGTTCTTATGATCCTCCATGTTATCACTGTACACCACTATATCATCCAAGTATACTAGTTCAAACGAATCCAAGTATGGATGTAGAACATCTTTCATCAAAGTGCAAAACATAGCAGGAGCATTGCACAACCCGAATGGCATAACAAGGAATTCAAAGCTACCATACCTTGTTACTATTGTGGTCTTCTTCTCGTATTCTTCAGCTATCTGCACCTAATAATATCCATGCCTCAAGTCCAGCTTGGGAAACATTCGAGATTTTGAAAGCTTGTGGAAGCAATCAGCAGCCAATGGCAAAGGATACATGTTTCTTACTGTATGCTTGTTCAGTGCATGGTAATCACAGCACATCCATAGCTCATTTGAATCTTTCTTCCATTGGAACAATACCGGAGCTCCATAGGGGGACCTTGAAGGTTTGATGAAACCTGCATCAATTAACTCCTTTAACTGCTGCTTTAGCTCCTCCAACTCATGTCCTAACAATCGATAAGGTGCTTTAGCCGAGGGTTTCTTTCCTAGGTCAAGCTCTATGCCATGGTACACTACACACCTTGGTGGAAGCTTCTTTGGTAGCTTATCAGGCATCAAATCTGCGTATTTGGACCTTAGAAATCTTGGCTGGAATAGGCATTCCCACTCCATCACCTTCGACTCCCTTGAACATCACCACATATGTCTCCATATCTGGCTCCTCCACAGCCTTCTCCAAACTTAGTCAAGAAACATACTGCACCTTGACTTCCTGCAATTGCCTATGAGTGGGCAAAGTCCAAGTCTGTGACTATCCAACCAACATCACCTCATCACAGAAGGGGACAACAATTGCCTTGTTTCCCTTCAGGAAATCTTGCCCCAATATCATATCAAAGTCATTCATCTCCATTATTGTGAAGTCCAACTCACCCTTCGAGTCTTTTATCTAAACAGGGACTTTGTGTGCCAAACCCGCCACTTTAGCACTAAAGTTCACTACCTTTACTTCCACATTTGATGGGAAGATCATCAGTCTAACCTCTCTTGCTAACCGCGTCGTCATGAAGTTATGAGTGGCCCTCGTTTCCCCTAGAGCTTGAATGGTCTTACCATGAACCATCAAGTCCACGAAACCCAGACTGTTAATCCATGATTTCTCCATAATATTTCCCTGCATACATGTCTGTTCTCTGCAGGTAGCTTCGATACCATCTGTCACGCCCCAAATTCTTTTTATATTAATTGGCAACCGCACGGCACTGCCTGAGTAGCTAACATGTTCCATTGTTAAATTATTTTGTGAACTATGCCTAAAATTCATCATCTTTCATTAACAATATTAATGTGTGGAATCCATTAACATCATAAACATTCAACATAGCAGAGAGGACATCATCATATGCAATAATAATATTTTATTATGAATTTATGAGAAAATAGCTAACTGGGAGCAAGAGCTCCACTGGCATTATACACGTGTCTTTTGCCACTGGGAGCCCACCTCGTGCACACTTTGCACGCTGGTCAAACCTATAATCTACACTTCACCATTTTACAAGCTTTCCCAACTCGACATGCACGGGCATCCACACCTAGGTCACCCGCTACCCTTGGTTGGTCTTTTCAGCTTTACCCAACTTGTGAAAGAGTCAGGCGGGCATGCCTTTCTACAACCCTCCACCCGAACATCGTACAACCGTCGGGGGGGCACACATTTGTGCAACCCTCCACCCCACTCATCCTTGTTCACCAGTTCTCCACCAAGTCTCACATAGGTCTTCCCGTTGAGCGGGCACATGAACTGCACTTGTGGTTCTGCGCCACACTCACACCTCGCACTTCCACTTCGACTTCCAAACTTGATTAGTGAATGCTTCAATGCCTTTCTGCAAACGTCCATCTTCCTATATGTACGGTAGGTGGTGGGGATCATGCCACCTAGTCGACCCTCTGTTTCAACCTTCAGCTGACTGTTCTATATGCGAAATCTATCGAAGAAGTGGGTCGACTCACCCAGCTCACCGGACCACCCCCTCATGTTAGCCCAACATATGATTCCTTGCCCAGTCGGCCCATGGAACGAGCTCATGACTCGCCGATGTATAAATGTGCGACCGCACCTCGCCACCATAGCATTGTCTCGCCCATTTTAGTTGCTCACCTTTGGTTTTGTTCACCTCGCCAGGTTGGTGGGCATGCCCGTGCAACCGCGGAGGTACAGGGTGTTACAAGTGGGGTGCTAATATTTCAGATGCACAATGGGGGGCCACTTAACCTAGTGTAATCCTTGTTGTGCCTCCATTGGCCATGTCTAATAGGCCCAGAGCTACATGGCCAATCGTTTTTGAAGGATGGGAATCAATCCCTGCTCCATTTCCACCAGTGGCAGGGTGGGATGCTTCATCGACGCCTAGTATTCCTGCTACCCCGCTGCTTGGTTGGGATAGTGCACAACCTAGTTGGGCTCCTGAAGCTCAATAGGGTTTGTCTGGAATAATTTTGTAGTTAGAATGAATTTAGTTTTGTAATGTGGGATAAAGAAATTTCCATTAGGTTAATGTTAGTATCAATCATGTTGTTGAAATGAGTTTGTGATGCTTATATTTTTTCTATTTAAAAGAGGTTCATCCTTCAAAAGGATGTAGGGAAAAGGATACTGTATTAATGCCCTTGTGAAATTGATGTTCACAAATCACGTGAATTAGTTTATCATATGTTGTATCTGAGATTTTTTCAAAAAAAGCTGGAGATTTTGAAGCTCGCCCAGTGCGAGTGGGGGAAATCGACACCATATGTCTAGAGACTTGTGTCTTCTTTAAAGAAAACCAAGGGCCACATTCAAAGATTTCTTCAAGGTTTTCTTTGCTCTTTAACACTGCCGGAGCCAACTCTATATGTCTCTACTTGAAACGTTTTTTGCAGGGGAAATCTTAGTTGTAGGTTCTTGGGTAGGTTACCACCTACTTTGACTCTCAAGAATGGGAAGGTAGTGGACTTTGGGTGTAGGGATACCAAGAAGAAGAAAAGGTATCTGATATTGAAAGTCGAGCCAAAGGAATTTTTTGTCTATACTCCTTAGCATAATGATCGAGTTTTTCCCATTAATAGTGGTGACATTTGGTCATGGGAGTCAATGTTTCACGATTTGAAGCCCACTTAAGGTTCATTACTTTTTCTTGATAGTTAATGGCAGACTATTGTTTTTAGGATTCTTGTCTTGTTTCTTTTCTGTCTTGTTTGCAGAGGCATCCAGAGCAGAGTAGTAATGTGGAACGAACCCTTATACTGTATTTGGAATTGGTTTTGGATTGGATTTAGTTTGTAATGTTGTATTATGAATATTTTGAAGCAAAAGGTCATGTGGAGTGAGAATTTGTACACAAATGACTTGTAAGTCATGAATATCACAAACATGAAAGAGAACAAGTCATGTTTAGTAGACAATGGGTAGCTTAGAAAAACAGAGACAAGTTTGCATCTCCATAGGGTGTGGGTGTACATGTAGATTGTACAAATTTGATGGGCAACACATCAGTTTTAGTTGAAGAGAGTTTCATTGTATGGGGAAGGTTGTACCAGATTTAATTGTATTGTATATGTTTAATAATGGAAAAATAAAATTCATGAGGGGTATCATTTTCACCACATATCTCTCAATTTAATATTTCAAGATATTGTCATTTAATTTCTATTATGAACTCGTTGCAGTGGGAGATATTTTTATAAGAAAAATTATAGACTCACTGTTATATGTCACCTGTTATCCATCAACCCATTTTTCCTGCTCCGATGATAATCAAATCATAGTCGAACGTCGTGACAGGGCTTCCATTATCTAAAGCCAATGCCATCACTCTATATACCTGCAATCATGCTCTTCCTGTTGGCCAGGTAGCCAACGCAGCTTTTCTGAAGCATCGCTCGGTAGGTACTCCGAATATTTCCTTGCACAGACCTAGAAGGAGAGACGAGAAGGCCAACCACCATTATAGACCCCACGATTGCCACCCTTAGGAAAATTGAAAGGAGAAAAGGTATCCACCTACCAAGCTCTTCTCCACACCTTATTGTAATGGTATTGTAGCTATTGATAGCATAGCAGGAACCCGCAAAAGTGGTTACTTAATCTCAGGGATTTTAGTGATTGGAACTAATGCTTTTACGTGTTAATTCCCTTACTTTATCAGTAATGGAGGCAGAATCCAAAGAAAAGAAGCGTGGACGAGTCAGGAGTGAGAATATCGTCACAGGTATCAGTCGAGATCTTAGGAGGACACCTAGTAGAAAAAAATGAGATGGGCGGGTGGCTTTTTGAGCTTTCGACATTCCTTTACACTGAGTGATGCAATTAGAAGTTTATTTTATTTCTCCATTTGTATCTTCCCTTCATTTCTTTGATAAACAATAATTAACTTATTATGTGATATTTCATTGTTTGCTAAGTACTAGCCTACATTACTAAGACTTTACACCATATAGACTAACTAATTGCTTCAAGATTACTGTAAAGACTTCTCTACTAATTGCTTCAAGATTTACTATGCAGACTTCTCTACTGTTTAAATGCAATGTAACATGAAATTTCTCAATAAATTATGATTTTATTTTTTTGTTATAAAAATTTGACATTTTCAACTAGACACATTCTTAGAAATTAAATTAAATTAAATTATGGAATTCTAGCGTAGTAAGCAGCATTGTCTTTTACCAGTTTTTGGGGGTCTCATTTAGTAAACAGCAGTCTCTTGTTCCATTCTTATTTATTTAGTTTAGGTGATTTTTAAACAAAAATAATTATATTACAGTTTTAATAGGATCAAGTTTATATTAAAATAATTATTTCACGTTTTTAACATTTATTTAAGATAACAAATTTACCGTTTTTACATTTACGTGGTACAATTTAGATTTAACACTAATGAACTCAGAAAAGTAGGATGAAAATTATTCCCATATTTGTGATCTTGTTCTAAGTGACCACACTACTATGAAAGTTAATTCATACTTTCCTAATATATTAGGGTCCTAATATAAAATGAGAACTTAGGAGTCGTTCTTAACTCCGAGACTTATCATATTAAAAATTGTGAGGATGGGAGGTACTCTTGAAATTCTTAAGACTTGGTTTGCATAAATACTACGGGAATTTACCTATATTTCAATACTATAAGGATAACGGTATTTTTTATTGGTTTTGGAGTGTCAAATAAATCAATTTAATGTGGAGTGTAATATTACAGTTTAATATCAAAGTATAATATTAATGTTAGAGTTTATAATATTAATTTTAGAGTTTAATATTAACCATATGGATTATAATATTAATCAATCTAATAATCGTTGTAATAATGTTTATAGTCCCTAGGGCTTATAATATTAATTTTAGAGCTTATATTGCTAAGGTTTAATATTAATATTAGGGTTTATAATATTAGGCCCCAAGATTTAATATCAATCCCTTGAGCTTAGTAATAATCCCTTAGGTTTATAATACTAATCCCTTAGTTTTACTAATATTTTTCATTTATAACATTAATCCATTGAATTTATAATAATAATATTAATCCCTTAGTTTTATAATATTGGTCATAGGATTTGTAATGTTAATCAATATAACAATCATTTTTGCAATATTTATAATCCCTTATGTTTATAATATTAATCCCAGGGTTTGCTATTAGTCCTACGGTTTATAATCACTTGGGATTATAATATTAATCTTAGGGTTGAATGTTAATATCTAAGGTTTATAATTCCAATGGATTAACATTATAAACCCAAGGGTTAAATGTGGTTGACTTTGTTATGGTTTATACTATATATACATTAACACATGTTAACTATGGTTGGCTATCGTTGACATGGTTAGCCATAGTCAACATGGACATCATCATGAACAATAGTCAATATGATTAACATGGCAAACTATACTTAACTTATGAATCATGGTCTATCTATACATGACCTATAATGAACCATAATCGATAGTCGTGGTTGAACGTGAATGCTTATAGTTGATGGATAGGGTTAATAACATTAATCTTTAGGTTTATAAAATTAATCATATGGTTTATAATCCTAGGGATTAATATATTAAACTTAGGGTTTATAATCTTATGATTTATAATAATAATCTAGTGATTATTATATTGGGTTTTATAATGTTAGGGATTTGTATTAGGGTTTAATATTGTGACATTGGAATGGTACAAAAACATATCCAACATCACACTGAGAAAAACATTGTCTCAATGCGATAATCAATCTGACAATCATTGCAAAATGTTGGATTACCTTGCAACTTATTTAATGTTGAATTGCGACATTACAAAATTGGGGTTTATAATCCCAAGGGATTAATATTATAAACACAATGGATTAATAAACACAAGTGACTAATATTATAAACCGAAGGGATAAATGTAGTTGAATTTATTAGGCTTTATAATATTTATACCTAACTATTGTTGACTATGCTTGACGTGGTCAAATATACTTAACATGTGCATCATAGTGAATAATAGTCAATATGACTACCATGGTGAACCATACTCACTGGGTGAATCATAGTTTATCTATAGGTCATCTACAGTGAACCATACTGGATGGTCATGATTGGCCATGGAGGCTTATAATGGATGGGTATGGTTAACAATATTAATCCTAGGGTTTAATAGATTAACCTTAGGGTTTATAATAATAATCTAGTGTATATTGTATTAGGATTTATAATGTTAGGGTTTAATATTCTGACATTGAAATGGTACAAGAATCTATCTAGTGCCACATTGCGACAAACATTATCTCAATGTGACAATCAACCTAACAATCATTGTCATAATGTTACATTACCTTGCAATTTATTCATGTCGCATTGTGACATTACAAAATTGGGGTTTAATATTAGGGTTTAATATTTGGCTTATAATTTATAATATGGAGGTTTAATATTAGGGTTTATAATATTAATCTAAGGGTTTATTATATTTGGTTTCATAAAGTTAGCCTTTTATACTATGGTTTTTAATAATAATCCCTAGGGTTTAATATTAATCCCTTTGGTTTATTAATCATTTGAGTTTAAATATTATTAATCCCTTGCATTTATAATATTAATAATTCCTTGGGTTTGAAATACTAATCCCTAATATGTATAATAATATATTAGTGTTTATAATATTAATCTTAGGACTTATAATATTAATCCCTAATGTTTATAAGCTCAAGGGATTAATAGTGTAAACCCAATGGGTTAATAAACCTATAGAATTAATATTATAAAACCAGGGGACAAGTGTGGTCGAATTTGTTACATTTTATAATATTTACACATTAACACATGTTAACAATGTTTGACTAGCATTTACATGGTCAACTATAGTAAACATGGGCACCATAGTTAATATGCCTATCATGGTAAACCATACTATCTAGTGTCACATTATGACAAACATTGTCTCAATGCAACAATCAATCTAACAATCGTTGTCTGAGTGTTACATTACCTTGAAATTTGTTCAACGTTGCAATGTGACATTACAAAATCACAGTTTAATATTAGGGTTTATAATATTCAATATATAGTATTAGCGTTTAATATTGTGTTATAATTTATAATAGTTAGGTTTAATAATAGTCTTTATAATATTAATCTTAGGGTTTTTTATATTGTATTTTATAACGTTAGACTCTTATACTAGGGTTTCTAATATTAGTCCTCAGGATTTAATATTAATCCCCTAAATTTAATATTAATAATCCCTTGGGTTTGTAATGTTAATCCCTAATTTGTGTAATAATATATTAAGGTTTATAATATTAATCTTAGGTTTGATATATTTACCTTAGGCTTAATAATATTTATCCTAGGGCTTACTATTAGTCCTATGGTTTATAATCCCTTGAGCCTATGATATTAAACCTAAGGTTTAATATTAATCCTTAAGGTTTATAATCCCAATGCATTAATACTATAAACTCAAGGGATAAATGTGGTTGACTTTTTTAGGGTTTATAACATTTATACATTAATTCATGTTGACTATGGTTGACTATTTTTGACATAGTCAACATGGCATCATAACAAACGATAGTCAACATGACTATCATCATGAACCATACTTACCTTGTGAATCATGGTCTATTTATATGTGACCTATAGTGAACCGTGGTGGACGACCTTAGTTGACCATGGAAGTTTGGGTTGGATGGATAGGGTTAATAATATCAAGCATGTGGTTTTTAATATTAATCTTAGGTTTTAATATATTAAACCGAGGATTTATAATAATAATAATAATATAGGGTTTATTATATTGGTTTTTATAAAGTTAGGGTTTTCTATTAGGGTTTAATATTGTGACATTTGAATGGCACAAAAATCTATCAAATGTTGGATTGTGTTAAATATTGTCTCATTACGACAATCAATATGAAAATCATTGTGAGAATGTTAGATTACCTTGCAATTTATTCAGTGTCGTATTACTACATTACAAAATTGATTTTTAATATTAAAGTTAAAATTGCAACATTACAAAATTGGGGTTTATAATCTGAAGGGATTAATATTATAAACCCAAGGGATAAATGTGGTTGAATTTGTTAGAATTTATGATATTTATACATTAGCACATGTTAACTATGGTTCACTATTGTTGACATAATCTACTATCGTCAACATGGACATCATAGTGAACAATAGTCAATATGAATATCATGGTGAACCATGCTTATTGTGAGAATCATGGTCTATCTATTCGTGACCTATAGTGAACCATATTGGATGGTCATGGTTGACGATGGAGGCTTATACTCGATGGATAGGGTTAAGAATATTTATCTTGGGGTTTATAATATTAATGAAAGGGTTTATAATCCTAGGGTTTAATATATTAAACTATTGGATTATAATATTAGGGTTTATATTAATAATATATGGTGTATAATAATGGGTTTTATAATGTTAGTGTTTAATATTGTGACATTGGACTGGTACAAAATATATCTAATGTTGCATTGTGGCAAACATTGTCTTATTGTGATAATCAATATGACAATCATTGTTATAATGTTACATTACCTTGCAATTTATTCAACATCACATTATGACATTAAAAAATCGATATTTAATATTAAAATTAAAATTGAAATGTTGCAACATTACAAAGTTTTGGTTTATAATCCCAAGTGTGTAATATTATAAACCTAATGGATTAATAAACCCAAGAGATTAATATTATAAACTCAAGTGATAAATGTGGTTGACTTTTTTAGGGTGTATGATAGTTATACACTAACATAAGATAACTATGGTTGACTATTGTTGACATGATCACCTATAGTTGACATGGGCATCATAGTGAACAAGAGTCAATATGATTATTATGGTGAACCATACTTACCTCGTGAATCATTGTCTATCGATAGGTGAACTATAGTGAAGCATAGGGGATGGATATGGTTGGCCATGGAGGCCTATATTTTATGGATAGGATTAATAATATTCGTCATGGGTTTTATACTCGAAGGGTTTAATATATAAAACTTAGGGTTTATAATCTTAGGTTTCATAATAATCTAGGGTTTGTTATATTAGGATTTATTATGCTATGGTTTTATATTAGGATTTAATATTGTGACATTGGAATGGTACAAAAATTGATCCAACATCACCTTACAACAAACATTTTCTCAATGAGATAATCAATCTCACAATCATTATCAGAATGTTACATTACCTTGCAATTTATTCAACGTCGCATTTCTACATTACAAAATTATGGTTTAATATTTGGGTTTATAATATTAAGTTTATTGTATTATGGTTTAATATATTGGGTTTTATAATGTTATTGTTTGATATTAGGGCTTAATAATGTGACATTGGAATGGTAGAAAAATCTTTCCAATGTCACATTGTGACAAATATTATCTCAATACAAAAATCAATATGATAATCACTGTTTCAATATTATGTTAGATTGCAAGTTATTCAATGTTGCATTATTAGATTATAGAATTGGTGCTTAATATTAGGTTTATAGTATTAGGAATTCTAAATATTTGGTTTTTAATATCATGATTTAGCATTGGGTTTATAATTTATAATATTATGGTTTTTATGAGGGTTTATAATATTAATCTCAGTGTTTACAATATTAAACATAACTTTTATAATATTAATGAATCTAACAATCATTGTCGCAATGTTTATAATCCCTTAAGTTTATAACATTAATCCTTTGTATTTATTAATCACTTCTGTTTATAATATTAACCCCTTGCATTTATAATATTAATATTAATCCCTTCATTCTATAATATTAATAACAGGGTTTATAATATTAATAAATCTAAAAATCATTGTGAAAATGTTTATATTTCCTTGGATTTACAATATTAATATTAGGTTTGATATATTAATCTTAGAGTTTATAATATTAATCGTAGGGCTTACTATTAGTCCTACGATTTATAATCCCAAGGAATTAATATTATAGACGTGACATATTAATATTATAAAGCCAAGTTATAAATATGGTTGACTATGTTAGGGCTTATATTATTTATACATTAACACATGTTGACTATGATCGATTATTGTTGAAATTGTCAACTATAGTTAACATGGGCATCATAGTCAACAATAGTCAACATGATTAATCTGGTGAACCATAATTACGTCATGAATCATGGTCAATCTATAGGTGATGTATAGTGAACCATAATGGATGGTTGTGGTTGACCATGTAGGCTTAGAATGGATGGATAGGATTAATAATATTAATCGTGAGGTTTATAATATTATTCCTAGGTTTTAATATATTAAACTTAGGGCTTATAATAATAATGAATGGTTTGTTATATTATTTTTTATAATGTTAGGGTTTTGTATTATGGTTTAATATTGTGACATTGGAATGGTACACAAATATATCCATCATCTCATTGTGACAAGGATTGTATCAATGTGACAATCAATCTCAAAATCATTGTGAGAATGTTACATTGGCTTGCAATTTATTCAACATCACATTGTGACATTACAAAATTGAGCTTTAACATTAGAGTTTATAATATTGAGTGTATGCTATTAGGTTTTAATATTGGGTTTCTAATTTATAATAGTGAGTTTTAATATTACGGTTTAAAATATTAATATTAGGGTTTCTTATATTGGATTTTATAATGTTAGGATTTTATATTATGGTTTAATAATATGGCATTAGAATGGTAGTAAAAATTATCCAATGCCACATTCTGACAAACATATCTCAATACAAGAATCAATATGATAATAATTGTTGCAATCTTATATTAGATTCCAATTTATTCAATGTCACATTATTACATAGCTAAATTGGGGTTTAATATTAGGTTTATATTATTATGGCTTTCATATATTGGGTTTTTAATATCACAATTTAACATTGGATTTATAATTTATAATATTAATCTTAGATTCTATAATATTAATCATAGGGTTTAATATTATTGGTATGGTATGATCACCTTCACTCTCCTCAGCTCCATCCGTATGTACCCTTGACCCACTATATGTCCAAGGAACAAAATCTTGATCTGAGTGAACACACAATTAGACTTCTTCATGTACAACTGATTTTCCTTCAGTGCCTCAAACGCCATTGCCAAGTGGTTCTTATGATCCTCCATGTTCTCATTATACACCACTATATTGTCCAAGTATACTAATACGAATGAATCCAAGTATGTACATAGAACATCATTCATCAAAGTGCAAAACATAGCAAGATCATTGCACAACCTGAATGGCATAACAAGGAATTCAAAGCTACCATACCTTGTTACTATCGTGGTCTTCTTCTCGTATCCTTCAGCTATCCGCACTTGATAATACCCATGCCTCAAGTCCAACTTGGGAAACACTCAAGCTTTCGCAAGCTTGTGGAAGAAGTCAGTAGCCAATGGCAAAAGATACTTGTTTATTACCATTTGCTTGTTCAATGCATGGTAATCACGGCACATCCATAGCTCATTTGAATCTTTCTTCGATTACAACAATACCGGAGCTCCATAGGGGGACCTTGAAGGTATGATGAAATCTGGATCATTTAACTCCTTTAACTGCTGCTTTAGCTCCTCCAACTCAAGTCCTCACAACCGATAAGGTGCTTTAGCCAAGGGTTGCTTTCCTAGCTCAAGCTCTATGCTATGGTACACTATATGCCTTGGTGGAAGCTTCTTTGGTAGCTTATCAGGCATCAAATTTGCATATTTGGCCAATACTTCAGAAATCTCAGCTGGAATAGGCGTCCCCACTACATCACCTTCGACTCTCTTGAACATCACCACATATGTCTCCATATATAACTCCTCCATAGCCTTCTCCAAACTTAGTACAGAAACATGTTGCACCTTGACTTCCTGCAATATCCTATGAGTGGGAAAAGTCCAAGTCTGTGACTATCCAACCAGCAACACCTCATCACAGAAGGGGACAATAATTACCTTGTTTCCCTTCAAGAAATCTTGCCCCAATATCATATCAAAGTCATTCATCTCCATTATTGTGAAGTACAACTCACCCTTCCAGTATTTTATCTACAGAGGGACTTTGTGTGCCAAACCCACCACTTTAGCACTAAAGTTCACTGCCTTGACTTCCACATTTGATGGGAAGATCATCAGTCTAACCTCCCTTGCTAACCGTGTCGTCATGAAGTTATGAGTGGTCCTCATGTCCACTAGAGCTTGAATGGTCTTGCCATGAACCATCAAGTCCATGAAACCCAAACTATTAATGCATGATTTCACCATAACTTTTCCCTGCATACATGTTTGTTCTCTACAGGTAGCTTTGATACCATCTGTCACGGCCCCAATTCTTTTTATATTAATTGGCAATCATACGAGACCGCCTAAGTAGATAACATGTTCCATTGTTAGATTACTTTGTGAACTATGCCTAACATTCATCATCTTTCATTAAGAATATTAATCTGTGAAATCCATTAACATCATAAACATTTAACCATAAACATTCAACACAGCAGAGAGGACATCATCATATGCAATAACAATATTTTATTATGAATTTATGAGAAAATAGCTGACCGGGAGAAAGAGCTCCACTAGCATTATACACGTGTCTTTTGCCATCGGGAGCCCACCTCATGCACACTTTGCATGGTGCTCACACCTACAATCCACACTTCACCATTTTACAAGCTTGCCCAACTTGACGTGCACGTGTGCCCACACCTAGGTCACCCGTTGCCCTTGGTTGGTCTGTTCAGCTTTACCCAACTCGTGCATGAGTCAGGCGGGCACGCCTTCATGCGGCCCTCCACCCAACTTACCCTCACCCGAGTCATTTACCCTTGCCGGGCGGGCATGCCTTTTTGAAGCCCTGCACTCGAACTTCGCACAACAATTAGGGAGGCACGTATTTGTGCAGCCCTCCACCCTGCTCACCTCTCCACCAAGTCCCGCGTAGGTCTTCCCGTTGAGTGGGAACATGAACTGCAACTGTGGTTCTGCGCCACACTCACACCTCACACTTCCACTTCAACTTTCGAACTTGATGAGTGAATGCTTCAATGCCTTTCCACTACCTTCCATCTGCCTATATGTATGGTAGGTGGTGGGGGTCATGCCACCTAGCCGACCCTCTGTTTCAAACTTCGGCCGATTTTTCTATATGTGAAATCTATCCAAGAGGTGGGTAAGCTCACCCAGCTCACTCAAACACCCTGTCATGTTATCCCAACACATGCTTCCTTGCCCAGTCAGCCCATGGAATGAGCTCATGACTCGCCCATGTATAAATGTGCGACTGCACCTCGCCACCATAGTATTGTCTCTCCCATTTCAGTCGCTCACCTTAGGTTCTGTTCAACTCGCTGAGCTGGTGGGCATGCCCGTGCAACTGCAGAGCTACAGGGCGTTACAAGTGGGGTGCTAATATTCGAGATGCATAATGGGGGGCCACTTAACCTAGTTCAATCCCTATTGTGCCTCCATTAGCCATGTCTAATAGGCCTAGTGCTACATGTCCAATCACTGTTGAAGGATGGGGATCAACGCCTGCTCCATTTCCACCAGTGGTAGGGTGGTATGCTTCATTGACGCCTAGTATTCCTACTGCCCCACTACTTGGTTGTGATAGTGCACAACCTAGTTGGGCTCCAAAAGCTCAGTAGGGTTTGTCTGGAATAGTTTTGTAGTTAGAATGAATTCAGTTTTGTAATGTGGGATAACTAAATTTCCATTAGGTTAATGTTAGTATCAATCATGTCGTTGAAATGAGTTTGTGATGCTCATATTTTTTCTATTCAAAAGAGGTTCATCCTTCAAAATGATGTTGGGAAAAGGATACTGTATTAATTCCCTTGTGAAATTGATGTTCACGAATCACATGAATTAGTTTATCATATGCTGTATCTGAGAAATTTTTCAAAAAAGGTTGGAGATTTTGAAGCTCGCCCAGTGCGAGCAAGGGAAATCGACACCATATGTCCAGAGGCTTCTGTCTTCTTTAAAGAAAACCAAGGGCCATGTTCAGATATTTCTTCAATATTTTCTTTTCTCTCTAACACTGCTGGAGCCAACTCTATACGTCTCTACTTCAAACGTCTTTTGCAGGGGAAATCTTAGCTGTAGGTTCTTGGGCAAGTTACCACCTACTTTGCCTCTCAAGAATGGGAAGGCGGTGGATTTTGGGTGCAGGAATGCCAAGATAAATAAAAGTCATCTGAGATTGAAAGTCGAGCCAAAGGATTTTTGCGTCAGTAATCATTAGCATAATGATCGCGTTTTTCCCATTAATAGTGGCGACATTTGGTCATGGGAGTCAATGTTTCACGATCTGAAGCCCACTTAAGGGTTCATAGCTCTTTCTTGATAGTTAATGGCGAACTATTGTTGTTAGGATTCTTGTCTTGTTTCTTTTCAGTCTTGTTTGCAGAGGCATCCAGAGTAGAATAGTAATGTGGAATGAACCCTTATATTGTATTTGGAATTGGTTTTGGATTGGATTTAGTCTATAATGTTGAATTATGAATATTTTGAAGCAAAAGGTCATGTGGAGTTAGAATTTCTACACAAATGACTTGTAAGTCATGAATATCACAAACATGAAAGAGAACAAGTCATGTTTAGTAGAAAATGGGTAGCTTAGAAAAACAAAGACAAGTTTGCATCTCCATAGGGTGTGGGTGTACTTGTAGATTGTACAAATTTGATGGGCAACACATCAGTTTTAGTTGAAGAGAGTTTCATTGTATGAGGAAGGTTGTACCAGATTTAATCGTATTGTATATGTTTAATAATGGAAAAATAAAATTCATGAGGGGTATCGTTTTCACCACATATCTCTCAATTTAATATTTCAAGTTATTGTCATTTAATTTCTATTATGAACTCATTGCGGTGGGAGATATTTTTATAGGAAAAATTATGGACTCACTGTTATATGTCACCTGTTATCCATCACCCCATTTTTCCTGCTCCGATGATAATCAAATCATAGTCGAACATCGTGACATATCTTCCATTATCTAAAGCCAATGCCATCACTCTATATACTTGCAATCATGCTCTTCCTGTTGGCCAGGTAGCTAACGCAGCTCTTCTGAAGCATCGCTCAGTAGGTACTCCGAATATTTCCTTGCGCAGACCTAGAAGGAGAGACGAGAAGGCCAACCACCGTTACAGACCCCACGATTGCCACCCTTGGGAAAATTCAAAGGAGTAAAGGTATCCACCTACCAAGCTCTTCTCCACACCTTATTGTAATGGTATTGTAGCATAGCAGGAACCCACAAAAGTGGTTACACAATGTCAGGGATTTTAGTGATTGCAACTAATGATTTTATGTGTTAATGCCCTTAGTTTATCAGTGATGGAGGCAGAGTCCAAAGCAAAGAAGCGTGGAGGAGTCACGAGTGAGAATATTGTCACAAGTATCAGTCGAGATCTTAGGAGGACACTTAGTAGAAAACAATGAGACGGGCGGGTGGCTTTGTGAGCTTTCGACATTCCTTTGCACTAAGAGATGCAATTAGAAGTTTATTTTATTTCTTCCATTTGTATCTTTCCTTCATTTCTTTAATAAACAGTAATTAACTTATTATGTCACATCTCATTGTTTGCTGAGTACTAATCTACATTGCTAAGACTTTACACCATATAGACCAACTAATTGCTTCAAGATTACTGTAGACTTCTCTACTAATTACTTCAAAATTTACTGTATAGACTTCTCTACTATTTAAATGCAATGTAACATGAAAATTCTCAATAAATTATGATTTTATTTTTTTTCATAAAATTTGACATTTCCAACTAGACACATTCTTAGAAATTAAATTATGGAATTCTAGCGCAGTAAGCAGCATTGTCCTTTACCAGTTTTTGGGGGTCTCATTTAGTAAACAACATTCTCTTGTTGCATTCTTATTTATTTAGTTTAGGTGATTTTTAAACAAAAATAATTATATTACAGTTTTAATAGTATCAAGTTTATATTAAAATAATTATTTCACGTTTTTAACATTTATTTAAGATAACAAATTTACCGTTTTTACATTTACGTGGGACAATTTAGATTTAACACGAATGAACTCAGAAAAGTAGGATGAAAATTATTCCCATATTTGTGATCTTATTCTAAGTGACCACACTACTATGAAAGTTAATTCATACTTTCCTAATATATTAGGGTCCTAATATAAAATGAGAACTTAGGAGTCGTTCTTAACGCCGAGACTTATCATATTAAAAATTGTGAGGATGGGAGGTACTCTTGAAATTCTTTAAGACTTGGTTTGCATAAATACTACGGGAATTTATCTATATTTCAATACTATAAGGATAACGGTATTTTTTATTGGTTTTGGAATGTCAAATAAATCAGTTTAATGTGGAGTGTAATTAGTTGTCCCCTGGTGGGAAGGATAACGTAAAAGGTTTAATGGAAACTGATTGCTTATTTAAATCTAAAGGATATATGTGTTTGCAACATCTACATAAATTTAAAAAATTAAAAATAACCACCAAATTTGATATAGTTTAAAAGTTAAATATAATATAAAATATATATTTAATAAGACACATATAGTAATTAATATTTTTAAAAATAAATATTTTAATAAAATACATATCTGTAATAATACATAATAAAGTACTGAAATAAAATAACTATCTAATTATAACTTTAAATTAATTAAAATTTGAAAATCCACTTAAATTAATAAAAAAAAATTAATTACTAAAAATTTAAAATTAAAATTAAAAATAACTACACTACTGGAAAAAAAATATAGTTTATAACTTCAAAATTTATTAACTACAACCTATATATTTCTCGAAATTAAGAATTACATTAATATAAATTATAATACTTAATTAAATATGATAAATAATATTAATATAAAGGTTTAATATTAAGAATTTAGGTTTTATTTGTTATAGTTTTTTAATATTGAAGTGTAGAACATACGATTTTATTAAACGTTTTAATAAAATATTATATTTCACTTTTAATACTGGGATTTATATTATTAAAATTATAATATAAGTTTTTAATATATAGATTTTATATTGTAAATATTTAATATTTAATATCTATTGGTATTCAATCATGACATATGACATTATTATTGTATTAAAGTAATATAATATTATTAAACACTAATATAATATTAATAAATTGCTATAAGATTTAAATAATATTAATAAAATTTTATATAAACTTAATAATATATTAATTTATATATTTATAATGTTTTAACAATAAAGTAATCTATATTAACACATGTGAATTATGGTTGACTATTGTTAACATGGTTAACAATAGTAACATGGGTATCATAATCTATAAAAGTTAAGGTGACTACCATGGTGAACCATACTTACCACAAAGATAATGGTCAATGTCTATAATGAACCATATTGAATTATATTGAACCATTGTGGATGGTTATAGTTGAAAATGGAGGTGCATAGTGCATGGTCAAGGTTAACCATAGTCAAGTCATGGTTATCCATAAATAATCACCATTGCAATTTATTCGAGGTTGCATTGTTACATTGCAAAAGTGGAGCGTAATATTAGGTTTATAGTATTAGGGGTTTTTAATATTTTGTTTTTAATATTATGTTTACATTTGGTGTTAATTTATATATTACAGTTTAATATCAAAGTTTATAATATTAATGCTAGATTTTATAATATTAATCCTAGAGTTTAATATTAACTATATGGGATATAATATTAATCAATCTAACAATCATTGTAATAATATTTATAGTCCCTATGGTCTATAATATTAATTTTAGAGCTTGTATTGCTAAGGTTTAATATTAATACTAGGGTTTATAATATTAGGCCCCAAGGTTTAATATCAATCCCTTGAGTTTAATATTAATAATCCCTTAGGTTTATAATACTAATCCCTCAGTTTTATTAATATTTTTCATTTATAACATTAATCCCTTGAATTTATAATAATAATATTAATCCCTTAGTTTTATAATATTGGTCATAGGGTTTGTAATATTAATCAATATAACAATCATTTTTGCAATATTTATAATCCCTTATGTTTATAATATTAATCCTAGGGTTTTCTATTAGTCCTATGGTTTATAATCACTTGGGATTAAAATATTAATCGTAGGGTTGAATGTTAATATCTAAGGTTTATAATTCCAATCGATTAATATTATAAATCCAAGGGTTGAATGTGGTTGACTTTGTTATGGTTTATAATATATATACATTAACACATGTTAACTATGGTTGACTATCGTTGACATGGTTAGCCATAGTCAACATGGACATCATCATGAACAATAGTCAATATGATTAACATGACAAACTATACTTAACTTATGAATCATGGTCTATCTATAGGTGACCTATAATGAACCATAATCGATAGTCGTGGTTGAACATGTATGCTTATAGTTGATGGATAGGGTTGATAACATTAATCTTTAGGTTTATAAAATTAATCATATGGTTTATAATCCTATGGATTAATATATTAAACTTAGGGTTTATAATCTTATGATTTATAATAATAATCTAGTGTTTATTATATTGGGTTTTATAAAGCTAGGGCTTTGTATTAGGGTTTAATATTGTGACATTGGAATGGTACAAAAACATATCCAACATCACACTGAGAGAAACATTGTCTCAATGTGACAATCAATCTCACAATCATTGCAAAATGTTGGATTACCTTGCAATTTATTTAATGTTGAATTGCGAAATTACAAAATTATAATATTTATACCTAACTATTGTTGACTATGCTTGACGTGGTCAAATATACTTAACATGTGCATCATAGTGAACAATAGTCAATATGACTAGCATGGTGAACCATACTTACCGGGTGAATCATAGTTTATCTATAGGTCATCTATAGTGAACCATAGTGGATGGTCATGATTCGCCATGGAGGCTTATAATGGATGGATATGGTTAACAATATTAATCCTAGAGTTTAATAGATTAAGCTTAGGGTTTATAATAATAATCTAGTGTTTATTGTATTAGGATTTATAATGTTAGGGTTTAATATTCTAACATTGAAATGGTACAAGAATCTATCTAGTGCCACATTGTGACAAACATTATCTCAATGTGACAATCCACCAACATCATTGTCATAATGTTACTTACTTGCAATTTATTCAATGTCGCATGTGACATACAAAATTGGGGTTAATATAGGGTTTAATATTTGGCTTATAATTTATAATAGGAGGTTTAATATTAGGGTTTATAATATTAATCTAAGGGTTTATTATATTTGTTTCATAAAGTTAGTCTTTATACTATGGTTTTTAATAATAATCCTATTATATATCCCTTGGTTTATTAATCATTTGAGTTTAAAATATTAATAACCCTTGCATTTTAAATATTAATATTCCTTGGGTTGTAATACTATCCCTAATATGTATATAATTATTAGTGTTTATAATATGATTAGGACTTATAATATAATTCCTAATGTTATAGCTCAAGGGATTAATAGTGAAACACCAATGGTTATAAACCTATAGAATTAATATTATAAAACCAAGGGACAAGTGTGGTTGAATTTGTTACATTTTATAATATTTACACATTAACACATGTTAAAAATGTTTGAATAGCATTTACATGGTCAACTATAGTAAACATTGGCACCATAGTTAATAATAGTTAATATGACTATCATGGTAAACCATAATATCTAGTGTCACATTATGACAAACAGTGTCTCAATGCAACAATCAATCTAACAATTGTTGTCTGAGTGTTTCATTACCTTGAAATTTGTTCAACGTCGCAATGTGACGTTACAAAATCACAGTTTAATATTAGGGTTTATAATATTCAATATATAGTATTAGGGTTTAATATTGGGTTATAATAGTTAGGTTTAATATTAGTCTTTATAATATTAATCTTATGGTTTTTTATATTGTGTTTTAATAATGCTAGACTTTTATACTAGTTTCTAATATAAGTCTAAGGATTTAATATTAGTCCCCTAATTTTAAAATATGAATAATCCTTGGGTTTGTAATGTATCCTAATTTGTGTAAAAATATATAAAGGTTTATAATTTAATCCTTAGGTTTGAATATTTACTTAAGCTTAGTAATATTTATCCCACGCTGTTACTATTAGTCCTATGGTTTATAATCCCTGGAGCCTATGATATTAACCTAAGGTTTATATAACCTAAGGTTAATAATCCCATGGAATAATCTATAACCAAGGGATAAATGTGTTGCTTTGTTAGGGTTATACATTATACATTAATTCATGTGACTATGTTAACTATTGTTGAATAGCAAATATAGCAACATGCATCATAAAAAATGATAGTCAACATGACTATCATCAGAACCATACTTACTTGTTATCATGGTCATTATATGTGACCTATAGTGACTGTGGTGGACGACCTTAGTTGACCATCGGAAGTTGGATTGGATGGATAGGGTAATAATATCAAGCATGTGGTTTTAAAGATTAATTTAGGTTTAATATATTAAACTGAGGATTTATAATAATAATAATAATATAGGGTTTATTATATTGGTTTTTATAAACTTAGGGTTTTCTATTAGGGTTTCATATTGTGACATTTGAATGGCACAAAAATCTATCAAATGTTGGATTGTGATAAATATTGTCTCATTACGACAATCAATAAATATCATTGTGAGAATGTTAGATTACCTTGCAATTTATTCAATGTCGTATTACTACATTACAAAATTGATTTTTAATATTAAAATTAAAATTGCAACATTACAAAATTGGGTTTATAATCTGAAGGGATTAATATTATAAACCCAAGGGATAAATGTGGTTGAATTTGTTAGAATTTATAATATTTATACATTAGCACATGTTAACTATGGCTCGCTATTGTTGACATGATCTACTATAGTCAACATGGACATCATAATGAACAATAATCAATATGACTATCATGGTGAACCATGCTTATTGTGAGAATCATGGTCTATCTATTCGTGACCTATAGTGAACCATATTGGATGGTCATGGTTGACGATGGAGGCTTATACTGGATGGATAGGGTTAAGAATATTGATCTTGGGGTTTATAATATTAATCATAGGGTTTATAATCCTATGGTTTAATATATTAAACTAATGGATTATAATATTAGGGTTTAAATTAATAATATAGGGTTTATTATATTGGGTTTTATAATGTTAGTGTTTAATGTTGTGACATTGGACTGGTACAAAAATATATCTAATGTTGCATTGTGACAAACATTGTCTTATTGCGATAATCAATATGACAATCATTGTTATAATGTTACATTACCTTGCAATTTATTCAACATCACATTATTACATTGTAAAATCGATATTTAATATTAAAATTAAAATTGAAAGGTTGCAACATTACAAAGTTTTGGTTTATAATCCCAAGTGAGTAATATTATAAACCCAATGGATTAATAAACCCAAGAGATTAATATTATAAACTGAAGTGATAAATGTGGTTGACTTTTTTAGGGTGTATGATAGTTATACACTAACATAAGATGACTATGGCTGACTATTGTTGACATGATCACCTATAGTTGACATCGGCATCATAGTGAAACAACGAGTCAATATGATTAATCAATGGTGAACCATAATTACCTCGTGAATCATTATCTATCTATAGGTGAACTATAGTGAACCATAGGGGATGGATATGGTTGACCATGGAGGCCAATATTTTATGGATAGGATTAATAATATTAGTCATGGGTTTTATACTCCAAGGGTTTAATATATAAAACTTAGGGTTTATAATCTTAGGTTTCATAATAATCTAGGGTTTGTTATATTAGGATTTATTATGCTATGGTTTTATATTAGGATTTAATATTGTGACATTGGAATGGTACAAAAATTGATCCAACATCACCTTACAACAAACATTGTCTCAATGAGATAATCAATCTCACAATCATTATTAGATTGTTACATTACCTTGCAATTTATTCAACATCGGATTGCTACATTATAAAATTATGGTTTAATATTTGGGTTTATAATATTGAGTTTATTGTATTATGGTTTAATATATTGGGTTTTATAATGTTATTCTTTGATATTAGGGCTTAATAATGTGACATTGGAATGGTAGAAAAATCTTTCCAATGTCGCATTGTGACAAATATTATCTCAATACAAAAATCAGTATGATAATCACTGTTTCAATATTATGTTAGATTGCAAGTTATTCAATTGCATTATTAGATTATAGAATTGGTGCTTAATATTAGGTTTATAGTATTAGGGATTCTAAATATTTGGTTTTTAATATCATGAT